>CALNHX010004427.1:0-128003 GCA_940337035.1 Agriotes lineatus
TCTTAGTTTTCTTTATCTTTTTGCCTTTTTTCTGTTTCTCATTGCCTCTTTAGATGTTAGGATAGCTCCAACATCCGACAACCTTCTTCTTGGAGTACTGCAATTGCTTGCTGTTCCTTTTTTTACTATATTGTCGTGCAGTTTTTGTCTTATATATTCTTCAAAAGAGCAATTTTTCAAACTAGTACTTGGAAGTGGGGTTGAGCATGTTGATGTAGATGGAGTGTTTGACACAGATGGAAGTGACTCAGGTAATGATGATCTAAGAATCCCTGAAACGGCTTCTTCATCAGAAGCAACTTCTACAGTACTAGAAGTTGGAGCTCCTGTAGGTGCAATATTACTTACTAAAGGAAATGTGTCTGAGGTATTTGTTTGTGAAATTATTTCGGAGGATTATCTTTTAAATAACGCCAATTTGTGTGGATCATAAGCAATTTCCAGAAATTTTTCTGCATCTAAGGGATATAGTCCCATTGAGCGAAATGCAGAAACCAAGTACTCTGCCTTGAATGCATTTTCCCATAGTATCTTTTTGTGTCTCGAAAACTCAAGAGTTTGGTAGAAGCAATCCCGTATTATCCCTGTTATATTTCAGCATTAACTTATTCCTAAACACTTTTAATGGCTTGAATACTGTTTTATCCAGTGGTTGAAGGTAATGAGACTGATTTGCCAGCAACTTTATAAGAACTACGTCATTTTGGACTACAGATTCGAGCAACTTATAACTCAAATGAACAGCCACTCCATCATAAAAGAGAATCACCTTTTTCCCTTTTCTAACTTCTTTTGAGAGGATGTGCTTTAGGAATACAACTTCAAACCATTTTAAAAACAACTCCCCTTCCATCCACCCCTTTTGTTGTGCAGCATATCCTGTACCAGGATTGTCATCCTCCACTATCCAGGAAGTCCAAAGATATTTCCCATTAAAAATAATAAAGGGTGGCTGCTTTGAACCATCTGAAGAACCACATGCCAAAATAGTGGTAATTTTTTTTCCGGACCCCCCAATGTTCTTTGATACCCGTCATGTACCCTTTTGTGCGATAACTTTGGCATCTTTGGGGTCATGGGAGAATCCGCTTTCACACAATTATAAATGAGGCTTGCACTTTCATTATTAATGCGGTCTTTCTTGTATAGTTCACCCACTTTTTTAAGCCAATCATAAATAGTGAATGGATCAGCTCCCCTAACCCGTTGATTGGAAAGTAATTCTCCTTTTCTACATGACAGATTCTTGTGACAGTTCATGAAACCAGAAAACCAATCATCCCCTGGTGTATTATTAGCCCATCTTGTCAAAATTGCTTATCTTCCACGTATTCTTTCACTAACTGAAGGGTTTCTTCTTTCGTGAAACCGAATCCAGTAGCACCAGCTACTCGCAGAAATTCTGCCAATGTATCTTCATCTTGTTTAGGTAATTCGGTTTTTTGACCACACGAAATGTTCAAACTTCCTCCAGGGACATAACCTTTGTAGTGCTTCCCTAACGCAGAGCGTGGCACATTATACCTTTCAGCAGGTGCTTTTAAGGATAGCCCTTGCCGAACTGCACGGATAGCTTCTTCCATCCTGTCAAGATCGTAGTTGCAACGCAGCCCCCTTTTTTTATATGTTCTTGGCATGTTTGACTATTAATCTACAACAAAGTGAAAGTCTATTATTTCCCCGACATATCTTTAATCTGGGGAAATAAGAGACTCACAAATATTATCAAAATGAATGAGGGACAGAATTTGCACTGGGTGGGGGGGGGGGGGTGAAATAGGTTAAAATATCATCAATTTAATAGACTTCCCGAAAATATTAGGTTACATACGATTTCAATAAAATCACATTTTGTTGACATGCAGTACCAACTTTACACTAGTAGTTCAAAAATACATTTAGAAGTACGTTTTGAACTTCTCTGAAACATTTTGCCTACTTTGCTGTACCAACGTAATATGTTAAATACACTGTAACTGACGTAGTTACTTCGTCATAATCTTACGATTTCATTCGTTGCCAAGTTATGATTTTCGTCTCTTATTCCCCTCTGTTACCCTACTGATATAACCAGCCCGGGTTTAACAACCGAAACCAGTAACCTCTGGCGTCCTGTACTTCTTAAGTGGTAGTGCAGTCGAGGGATTGCTACACAGGATTATTCTTAACGCGATGCGGCGGCTTGACCAAAAGCAGACCACATTGCAGCATCGACACTGAAGGTAGCTGACGGCCGTTTAAAATTGTGACTGGAAGCTGGCCTCCAAGTGTAAAATTATCAGGCGAAAATGATTACTTCTAGGTAAAATTTCCAGGAGAAGATTTCCGGATAAAAATAATTTTTTGAGTTCCAGGCGAAAATAATTCCTGGTAAAATCTGAATTCAATTTTCCGCTTTCAAACACAATCGTCGTCGCGTAATTAGCACGAAGAAAATTCTCGCAAGCAAGTGGCTTGTTTGAGGATCGAAAACATAATGCCTCCGCGTTCGGACAGTCAAAATGCTGCAAGCTGGGCCTTTGAGATAAGCCAGCGAATGTTTGTGGGGCTTTCCAGAAACGGTACGAAATGAGCGAACTAATAAATTGAAATAATTCGAAATACAATTTGATTATTATTCGAAAACAATATACAGGCTAGTTCTGAAGTAATTGGTATATGTAGAAAACATTCGAGCGAAGCCGAAAAATGGTTTAAATTTTTGAGGTTTTTTTAAATACATAGTTTGTATCTATTATTTAACAAAAAAAATTGAAAAAAATTATATATTTAAACCTTTGTAAGTACGATGCAAATTATTTTACGTACCTACCGTAAAACAAGGTGAATAGGAACTGACCTTTCCAGTTGTGTACGGAGAAACCACATTAAAGTTTTGAAACCTTTCTTTTATTAAGTATGTTTGACATTTATTTATTTATTTATTTATATACGGGTACCCTTCATCAGTGCCGTAGATAGCTTTTTGTTCTGGGGGTCTAACTATTTTGTAATGGAAAAGATTCATGTTTAATTTTAATATAATTCCTGTTTTAATAGATATACCAGTATATAATATAGACCCAAATTTTAAAACCATTATTTATGAAGGTGGACATTAAGTAAATGCAGTTACAGAACGAATTCCATTCTTCAAGGTTTTTTAGATAGGTGGTTCAGCACAAACTCCGCCGAAGGTGTGAATGCTCTATTAATTGACAGTGACACTAAGCCATTTAACCTCCGCTGAAATCAAATAAATACACGTTACACAAAATGATTATACATGATTAAGACAATTCACAAGAATCTATCCTATCCGGCCTAAATTTACTATCCGGCCGGATACCGAAAATAGTAAAAAACTACGACAATTTCCTATAATAAAATGCAATACATTAATCTTTGTGAGGTAAATATCAATAAAATGGCTTATAATTATGACGGCTTTTATTTAAAGTCAAAAAAGCCATAAGTCTTCCAAAAAACTAAAATTTTCTTCTGAGATATTCACTCTAATGATAACTACATAAATAGTAAATATCTAAACTAAAACTTTAGTACAACTTACAAAAACCTCGCAGAGATTATTGAAATGATTAAATATTGACATTGAAGCACCATAATATACCTCTTGTTCTTCTTCTTATCAAAGAGAATATTTTGAATTAATGAGTTAATACTCAAAAATTAACAAGTGGTAAATTATGGTGAATAAAGACTAAATTTTCAGCGTTCGCAGGGCAACAAGCGATTTCCGCTTGTTTTCGTAAACCAGGCCAGCTTCGAAAACAGCCTCTCACTATAATCACTGCTGCAAGGAGCTGAAAGGTACACTTTGGCAAACTTTGTCAAATGTGGATATTGTTTCGAGTTAATCGACCACCAAGTGTAAGGATCGCGCCTGCGATCAATTCGAACTGTCTTCAAATAGTAGTCGATCTCGCTTGCAATTGGGTTTTTCTCTTGATCGCGACACTAACTATTGTTTTCATTTGCCACTTCATTGAAACAATCCCAAAAGTGTCGTGAGATTCCCGAGTACCATTCGAATCAGTTTCATTTCCTCTATTTCTTTTAGCAGGCGTTGGAGACGGCGATGAACTACCACTGTTAGAAGACTCGTCGCAAGTAATTTTTATATACTCCAATAAGATCTTCTGTCACGCTCTTTCAGCTTCAAATGTACCCAAATAGTTTGTCTTAAATCTGGGGTCTAAGAAAGTTGCAGTAAGGTAGTTCGGATCTTCTCCCAAGGAGCTAAAACGAGATTCCAATTCAGCTTTTAGGGAGGCTCTCATACGAGGTAAGTCAGCTGTTCGTTGTGCAGTCTCATCCTTTTGTAAGTAGTTTTTTAATGCAGCTACATGCGGTATAACTTCGGATATGCAGGAGAGGCCAAAACTTGTGATTTTGGTTATTTCCTCGAATGGCTTCAAAAGTTTTACGCACTGCTCCATCAAGCACCACTGATGAGTTGTTAAATTAGTGAGTGTGTCATGATCAGTCACATAAAGGGAGATAGCTCGTTTTTGCTCTAATAAGTGTTCTGCCATATAGAAGGTAGAATTCCACCTTGTGTTGATATCCTGCACTAATTGATGGTCTGGTAAACTTAACTCCTTTTGAATCGCCAGTAGTTTTTCTTTTGCTAAACCCGAATGATTGAAGTGAGTTACGAGACGTCTACCTGTGGCAATCATGTCCATTACATCAGACTGGATCTTTAATGACTCAGTCACAACCCTCTGAAGCGAATGAATGAAACATCTGATAGAATCATACTCCGCCACTCGAACGCCTTTCACCATGTTAGCGCCGCTGTCATGAACGAGGACATGTACTTTGCTTTGCTCAATATTTATTAAATAAAGTTCGTTTTTTTCCTATAAAAATTTTCAAGGTCAAAGAATTTAGGGTTTATGTTGGCATAACTTGGATTCCTTTAAAAATATATATGTTGGCAAAATTTTCTTTAGTAACTTTATAGAACTAAAAATTAGTGGGAAATTTAAAATCTGGCATTAAAGTTCTATGTACATCAAAAGCTCTTGCTAATCTTTCGTAAACGTCTTCTTCTGGTGTGTTAAGATGCAGATCCAACAGTTCCTCTGCACACTTCAGTACATTTAATTTTACAAGATTCCGTTTTTTACGCGTATTCAGTTTCAAAAAAGAAAAACTGACAATTTAATTTTAAATGTCAAAGTGACAAAAGTCATTTACAGAAAAACCTGACGAAAATAAATTTTCTAATAATTTAAAAAAAGCAGTTTTGCCAATTTTCAAATGATCTTGAAAATTTTTATAGGAAAAAACCGTACTATAGTTACCTCTGACATAGTATTTCTAAGATATGTTTTGATTCTTTTTAATCCATTTGGGACCACCACTCGAAAAAGCAAAAAACTTTTTGATTTTTTTTAAATTGTTATTTATTTTTACATTTATAAACACCCTATAAAAGTTAAAAAAAAACTAAAATGGGATTCCTATTTTTTTACGTTGCGTTAACGCAACATTGGGAACATACGTGAAAAACTAATTAATAACGTATTATTTATGGAAATCTTTAAAACAATGAGGATGTAATGGTATATTACATTTAATACACATAAAAACGGTTGTTCTCTTGCATACTCTACACCGTCTCCTCCAGTTGTCAGTATTTCTTTCAATTATGTGTCCGACATTGTCCAAACGTGAAGTAGCTGGTAAGGAAGCACTGGAACCCATCGTACAAGCTCAGACCTGAAATCTAGCTGTGAGATAGGCTTAGATTTATAAACAAGCCTGTACAGTTTCCAGGAATTCACCACAGCAGAGTCAACCATATTGATAAATACTGGCTACCATTTTTTGCCCCGAATTTTTATTCGGTAATTTGCCACTGCATTATCATGTAAGTCAACACTACCCATGTGTTTGCTGTACTTGGCAATCATGTGTGGTTGTTCTATTGATGTGTATTTTTTTTCTTTTCGATTGTACCGCTTGACAAAAACTACTGGCTGTACTGATTCACCGTTTGTAGCCACAGTAACTACGGAATTGTCATTCCAACGTACAACACTTATTTCATTTGTATGATCGTAACGGGAATCCATAGTGCCCCGAGATTGTTTCCTATGGACTTACTAGCCTGTAGTGGACATTTTAGCATCCTATTCTCACGTACCGTTCCAGTGGCAAAATATCCTTCATACTTTAGGTAAACTAATAACTTGTAACTCGTAAAAAAGTTATCAAAATATATCTTGTGTGCCGAATTATTTTCTAAAACTTTCAGAAGATCTATAACAACTTGTTCACCGAGACCAAATTCTATTTTTACATTTTGAACAGATTTTCCAGCATAGGGCATAAATTTGTATAAATATCCATCAGAAGATGTGAGGCACCACATTTTAAAGCCAAAACGTACTGGCTTCCCTTTTATGAACATTTTTGCCGAATGCCGCCCAAAGTAGGGAACCATTTGTTCATCAATTGATAAGTGGTGTTTGAAAACACCAAACTTCAAGAAATTATTGTTCAGTTGATCAAACAACGGACGAACTTTCGCAAATTTATCATCTTTGTCCAAGTTATCGTTATCAGCAAGATGTATATTCTGCTTTATTTCGAGAAATCGGTTTCGAGACATTGCATTTTTTACAAATGGAACTCCTTTGTCTTCGTCAGACGACTAGTAAAGTTTTACCTGTGGGAGACTGTGATACCCACTCAAAATCAATATTCAAAAAAAAATATTTAAGGTCATTTTGATCCAGGTGAAAATTTGGACAATTATTATCAAGGGTAATACCACAAAAGGTGAAAATTCTCATATACAATACCGCGAGCGGTCGACGAATTGCCGAAAATTTTTGTCAAAGTGTATGAGTGTTTATTGCTTCGATATAAATTGGTCGAGTGCGACAGCACGAGACCAATTTTGAAGCAAGAAACACGAATAAACACTTTGACAAAAATTCATGCAATTCGTCGGCTGCAAGCGGCATTTGAAGGACTATTCAACGAACAAAATTGACATTTCTTAGTAATTAATCAATTTTATCATGTCCTCTTTGAAAATAAAAATCTGTTGACGTAAAATAAATTGTTTGTCAAATTTGACATTTCTAATATCATATTTGATTAATTTTACAGGAAGTTAAATAAATGTCACAGGAAGAGAAAAAAATTGTCATTAAAACTCCGCTAGCGGAATTGTTGCACAATTTTATGCTGATTGGTGGCAAATGACATAAATACTAAATTATGATTGGTGAATAGTTAACTTGAAGGGGGTGAGTTAAATAGTCTTAAAAAAAATGTTGCCTTGAGTGGTATTTGGAAAGATTATTCAACAATATGGGTAGATGACTTTTACCGTGTTCGAAAGCACACATTTTTAACGTTTTCCACTATTAATTCAATACTGGAACTTCCAACACGATTATTATGAGTTTTTAGAACGACGCTGATTTTTAACTTTGACTTTGACGTTTCGGTGAAATGTCAGTCAAAGGCTACTCACTAAATTGAAATAATTGAAACCAATCGGGCTCGCGTGAAAACACTGTGACATTAGATGTTTTCAATGACAGTCAATTTTGATTGGCCGTTTCTGACAAATTGAACAATTTTCATTGGTTCGTTGATTATAGTGTTGAATAATCAAGGGTAATACCACAAGCAGTGGATATATTTTTGACAAATATTTTGTCGTTTCCATGTAAATTATTGCGTTTAAATTTCACGATACAAAATCACATCAAAAATGTCACGAGCCGAAGGCGAGTGACATTTAAATGTGATTTTTTTGAGTGAAATTTGCAATAATTTCTATGGAAATGGCAAAATATTTTTAAAAAATATATCTACTTCGAGTCGTATTTGGGACGACTATTTAACAATATTAATGCATAACGATTAACTTTATTGAAAAATAATCCAACAATTAATACAATTATTCATTCTCAATTAAATTCAGAGGAATACTTCCAAAACACAGCATTTTAAAATTTTTAAAACAAGCCACACAGTTTGTTGGGGTTTAGTGTTACGTAACCTAGCGATATCACTAAGGACAGAACATCGTTGCTAAGCGATACTTTGCAACAAGGCTGTTTATTTTTGAGTACGTACATTGTTTTGTGAATATTTTGCATGGTGCCCAATATTCAGTGGTATACTGCTGTTATTGGTTGAAAAAAATCAAATGTCTGCAATGTGATTGGCTTATATGTTATAGTGTTGAAGAGTCTCTCGAATACTTTGCAGAATATACCATAAGGGACTGCATAATATTTTCGTCAAACATTTGTAAAAAAAAATCTAATACTGACTTTCCATGTAGCACCTCAATAATTTTTTTTATATCGCTTTTCTCATTTGAAGTGGCACTTGTTTCGTAACCAACAGGTGTTTTGCACGAAGTTATATCTTCAATCCTTGATGTCTTGCTAGGTGTTGGTAAAGGTATCTTTTGCTGTACGTTACCTGGCTCCTCTATCTCATCTTCATTATTCGGATGCATTATCTCAAACGTTGCCGCCAAATCTAGAGGCAAATTGTCAGCGCCACCTATGAGATCGTCATCTAGGTCTTCTTCGTCTGTTAGATTGTCAACATCGGGAGGTATATAACAAATATCCAGTTCCTCATCATCACGGTCGAGGTTTTCAATAATTGCTTCCAGTTCTTTCAAGGTTAGTGGTCTTTTTGGATCATCATACTTTCTTATATTACTCTAAAATAGTGGCCAACATTAAATCCCACATAATATTTTAATAATGTTGATGCCAACTTACCATTGTATAGATGTTCTAAAATATATAGTAATCTACTTTAGACGAAAAAAACGTACATATGTATTTATTGAAAAAAACTCTAACCTCAAACGTTCTGTGCCACAGAGGAATAACAAATGAACCCATAGTACTCATTACACCAAACAAATTTTTTGACCAGCTCAAGTAGACATAACTTCTTCTTCTTCTTTTAGCAGCCCTTCACAGTCCACTCCTGGACATAGGCCACTCCTGTCCTTTTCCATGGTTCTTTTTGCTGTGCTAATTGATGCCAGTTTCTACCCACTTTAGCCTTGACATCATCAAGCCTGCGCATTTCAGGTCTGCCAACGCTTCTTTTATGTAGTCGGGGCCTCCATTGCAAAATGCGTCTTGTCCACCTGGAGTCATCCTGGCGAGCAATATGCCCCGCCCAGTTCCACTTCAATTGAGCTATACATGCTACGGCATCATCGACTTTAGTTGTTTGCCTGATAATTTCGTTTGTAATATGGTCTCTGAGACTGACACCCAGCATTATCCTTTCGATAGCCCTTTGAGTTGTTCTGATCTTGTTAGCTGATTTTATAGTGAGAGTCATCGTTTCCATTCCGTATGTCAGCACAGGCAGGATACAGGTGTCGAATACCTTTCGCTTAAGATTGATTGGAATGTTTTGGTTTTTCAAGATGTGTGACAGCTTGCCTGTAGCTGCCCAAGTCAGTCGAACTCGTCTTTTTAATTCCGTGTTTTGGTTTTCTTTACCTAGCTTAATGTTATGTCCCAGGTAGACGTATTCATCAATTTTCTCTATCAGTTGGTCGCCCATATACAGGGTGTTCGGATAATAGGGAACCATACATTGATGGTGAGTTCTACGCATTAAAATAATAAAAAAACTTCATATGCAGTATTGTCCGAAAATCGTTATTGGCGTAGATACCGACCCTTAAAGTTGTAACTTTTTTTTTTAAATTTTTTATTTATTTTTTATAACTGAGTAGATAACTACTTTAAACTTGGTGTACGTGCTCTTTATTGAAATGCTCACAAACAAAAAGTAAAATAATCGATAACATGTATTTTGAACTGGCAGTTAACCTAAAACCATATTTTCTTTTTAGTCATAACTTTTATATCTGAAGACATACGTCCGGTCTAGTTACTGCATCTTGTAGGGAATAAAAAAATTCAAAATTAATGTACTCTTGTTTGGTAGGCGTAACATAAACCGTTTGGTTAGAAATTCTATCTAAAGCTTGAAGGCTTTCCTTTTCAGGGTTATAGTCTGATTAGCCTTGATAACAAAAATGCAATTTTTGTTTGTTTGTTGTCGAGTTGTTTACCTGCACTTATTATTGTTTTTTTCAGTTATAAAAAATAAATAAAAATTTAAAAAAAGTAAACTTTAAGGGTCGGTATCTACGCCAATAACGATTTTCGGACAATACTGCATATGAAGTTTTTTATTATTTTAATGCGTAGAACTCACCATCAATGTATGGTTCCCTATTATCCGAACACCCTGTATTATAGGTTATTTATAAGTATCTTTATTATTATAGGTTATTCTTAAGGCCCATAAGGAGAGAGACTTGAAATTGTGATTACTCCTACTTGACATTGAATAGGCAACCATCCTTACGGTTGCTGAAGTCGGAGGTTTCATTCAGACTACCTGCATTCCTAAGCGATAATGACCTTTCCTGGAAAAGGATTAGTTTGCCGATCAACGAAATGTTTCACAAATAGTTTTTCTAGCAATTGGCAGGCAGTGTCGTGAATATTTACGTATACAATATACATTCTCCATAGCTAAACGCAATACCAATATATTAACCAATTCATATTTTGAAACACCCAAAAGTGTTTACTATTGTTATTTAATTATAATACGGTTTTGTCTGTCTTGTACTCTTTTCCTAAGTATTATTTCTGTGTATTATTTATTCGAATAAATCAAATCAACTAATACATTAAAATACAGTATCTGAAATGTTTGTAGGTACCTACGATCATTGGGACTGCATTATAATAAAAAAAATATCTTTTGGCCTAATAGTAACCAACGTGAATTCATTTTACATATACTAAAATGCCGTAAGAATCGATAATAATTTTTAAATGATGAATCAAGTAAATCAATTTTAATAAATCACTTGTTGACTCACAATAATATTGTCTGATTCATCGATTAATTATGTACTGTCTCTACCGTTTTTCATTTTTCTTTATTGTTCGATTTCAACATGTACATGTTTATATTCAGATGCATGGTGTTTGAATTACAAACTTTTTAATAAAATTAAACCTGGCGTTGATAATAACAATATATCAAAAAGCAGTAGCAATAAAAAAAATATTATCTTGCTATACCATGACAGACATCGCATTCTCCAGTTGAACGTTTGGGAAATTAGAAAATAGTTATCCATAATGTAGCTGACCCGGCAAACGTTGTGCTGCCCAAAAATAATTTGTTTTTGTGCACAAATTTTCTGAATATGAGCAAAATTAGACCATAAATATCTCGACTCCAGCACCACTTACGGGGTCCATTTTTTGTAAAAATATTTTATTCTCCGTAACTAACATATATTCTGAATATGAGCCACATCGGACGATAAATACAATTTATCGAAATATCTCGACCTATTGTAAAATGGTTGTTTATATGATAAAAACCGGCCTACGATGTAAGTCTAAGAATTAGCAAAATTTTAAGCCATCATACAATTTAATCGGTCCAGTATCTTCGGAGGAGATACCGAACAAAGATTCACACAAAGAAAGAGACCACCGATTTTATGGTATAGATTGGGGTAGATGAACTCGGTAAAGCTCCGTTCTTCCAGATTTATTTAATCTTTGTATTGATTTGATATTCTTATACTTCAATTTGACAAATAAGTACTTAATTTCATTTCTTACGTCAAACGTCATTACTTTTCACAGCAGTGTTATAAAAGCCGTTTCTAATCCAACTAACTAATGTTAAACGGTGTGTTAATGATTCCGACAAAAAATATAGTTTCGATTTTGTTACGTTACGTCATTGTATAATTATAACAATTAATTCTTTGTGATTAAAACAAAATAGCTGTGATTTTTAATTTAATACACTATATAATAATCTGGTGTGATACACTCACAGTACTTCCTTTTACAGTGATTTTATAATTAGCCAAAAATGTTATTTTTAATTTTTAAGCATTTGTCAAAAAATTTCAAAAATTACAAATTCCACAAAAACGGTACAAAATAGAGCGTTAGTTAAAGAGACAAATTTTCTCTAAAATTTTAAGCTGAATTCAGAAATGTAATAATATGCCGGGTGTTCTATTTAAAATAGGAGTTAATAAGAAAAATAGAAAAAAACAAAAGAAACCCATTTTACAAGTATTCAACTGGAAAATTACCTATCTCACGTCAATACACATTAAAAATGAAATAAAAGTGTAAAGTTTGAAAAAAATCGTTATAACCGTTTTTGAAAAAATCGAAAAAACTGAAAAATCACAAGATAAAAACACCTACTTCCGGTTATGCGTTTTTATTCAAAAGCTTGCTGTCTCATCTACATAGTACACAAAACTTATATATGACGTTCCAACGCTATACCTCTTTTTGTTTTTGAGATATTCTGTTCACAGACAGACTGACAGACAGACCAATGAACATAAACTTGTTTTTGGGTTCAGGGAACGTTTTAGAAAACGTGAAGATCTGTTGAATACTCAATTTCGAATTTTTGGGTGAATCCAATACTTCATTTATCGTAAAAGGAAGTAAAATAGCTATTTATGCAACAAGTGCTAAAAGTCGACGTTTATGCACGAGACATGAAAATTATGAAACGAAGCCGAAGGCTGAGTTTCATAACATGTGTAACTTCAGTGGACTGTATGGAATAATACACTAATTTGACGCAAAAAGGCCGTTTATTTAGTGTAATATAAAATGAAATTTGGACCCCTTACTGTAAACGTGATGCGCGGTTCACAGCTGTCGCAAATCTGAGTCAGACGGGCTGACGCCAATACATAGAAAGGAGGGGGCATAAACAATATACAGGGTGGTACAAACATTTCTCAACACATGTCTCGTGCATAAACTACGTTTAGCACGCGTTGCATACAATATTTTATCTACGACCTTAATTTTACCGTTATTAATCCATAAATATCGATTTAACAAAGGTTTGCATCTACGACACTTCTAACTTATGTCATAATAAACAGTAGCCCACGCCGCGCGGGCGATAGTTTGCCACGCCAGTGCTGCCAAAGTGAGTTACGAAATGTAATTATTGATACTCCACATCTGACTGTATTCATTACATAATGCTTTAATTATTTCAAAAACACTTTACCTGTAACGCAAGAAGCAACTAGAATAACTTTACAACCACACTTCCAGTTCGAAATTGCAGTTTTATAACCTCACTTCACTTTTAGCACATGGGCTAAAAGTAAACAGCTGATTTCTTTAACCACGGTAAACTATAAAACGTCACTTTTAGTGAAATAAGCTAGCGGTAAAAGGCCTACTTTTAGTAGTGGTCGTAGATAAACATACATATATGGGCATTTGAAGTGAAGTTTACTTCATTTTTTTTGAGAAAAATTTATAGAAAGTAATGGATTTCTAGAATATCAATTCTGCAACATATATCTTCGAATACCTTACATTATGAATTCTTTAAATAGAATCTAGGTGCGATAACGGTAATGACATGTAAGGGCTAATTAATTGATTATGAATAAAAGTAATAACATCATTAATCAGCTGACTAAGAAGCCAAGTAAAGAAAATATCTTTACTTTTTCCCAAATCTTTAAATAGGTACTTGTACTTTAATTATGGCAATTCCGTATTTGCTATTATCGTAGCGCATTCGGTGGTGATACTGTGCTTGCAGTGTATTTACTTATATTATAATCCTATAGTCTACGATTTAAAATGGTTAAAGCTAAATTTTAAGCATATCCAGAAAAAAGCAAAAAAATACTTTTGAAGCAAGTGAGAATGCGGTGGACACAGCTTGCACATTTATTGAAAAGCATCCCTTGCGATTTCTGTATACTTCCGCATTTTCGCCACCTAAAATAAAAATATTGAGGTTAAAAAATACTAATTTGTAAAATTTCTTACCGGGTTACTGAATCTTGATATGCGTTCCATCTACAGTGCCCACCACTCTAGGAAAAGCAGCACTTTCAAAAATTTCTGTTGTTTCTGCCTTATTTCCACTACAGTTGATGGAAACTTGATATATCTCCGAGACAGTTCTGCTACATCTTCAGATACTCTTTTAATTATCCTGCATGCTGTTGACACATGCATGCCACCAAAATCAGCTACAGCTAATAAGTGAGAACCAGTTGCATAGTATCTCAATCCTATAAGCAGCTGGTTTATGGGGGACACACAATTATTCCTACACCAGAAAATTGCAGAATATGAATAAAAGGAATTAACATAAAATAGTTCGTTATACGGTTAGATTCTAGGATTGGGGGCCATTTTTTGGGACCATGTTTTTATTGCATTTTTGCACGTTTCAGACAATTTTAAGACTTTTTTTTTTTTCGAAAAAAACAAATTTTTTTCGAAATTTCGAAATTTTTTTTTGCATTTTTACACGTTTCAGGCAATTCTAAGACTTTCCTCATCGCTTTTTATACAAACCAGTGCGTCACCATCGCCAAAGTTTTCGTTTTTTATTTAATAAACTTCATAGTATAATCCGTTCACGACCTTTTTGGGACAGAGTTGGCTATGATTTTTACTTTTCATGTTGGACTAACTGATTTGATGATGTAGCGGATGAAACTTTTTTTTTCTGTCAGTGTCTGTTCGACATTTTCTTGCCACCACATTGCCAGATTTATTATTTTAATATTCGTAAGAAAATAAATTATTTATCAAATGTGTAATGGTTATTTAACCAACAAGTGTGTTAATAAAGGTGATTAATAATCGAGAGATTTTAACGCGTGAGCGAGTGGAGCGAGCGAACGCGTTAATGAGCGAGATTATTAATCACCGATTAACATAAGAGTTGGTTACAAGACTTTTCCGTCAATCGTACGTTTATTAAAATCCATCAAAAATATTTATTAGTTTTGACATTTCAGATACATTTGACGTTTAGTACGTATGGTTGCCGATGCCGGAGCAATTTTGCGGCAATTAAAATACTTGGCGGTTGGAAATCCACAACTGTTGCCGAAGGATACATTGAGAGCTCGATAGGTATAAAATACAAACTGCCACAAAGATATTGAGCGAAGCGTTTTCTAATGTAAATATTTATATTAATAAATCCACGGAATAATTTAACCTTTAATTTTGACATTTCAGATACATTTGACGCTTAGTACGTATGGTTGCCTATATAAAATCATTGCGAAAACGGGTCTATTAATGCATGATTTTTTAGACAAAATCATGCATTAATGAGTCGATATATAAACGATTGACGGAAAAAATAATTTAAATTTCCATCAAAGGAAAAGTCAAAATGCCCAAAATAATTCTGTTACAACAAAAAATGTTCATTAAACGATGCTACTTCCAATTTAAAAAGGACAGACCAAATTTAAAAGAACGCGAGTCGATGTGGAGACTAGAGAATATCCGGCAACAATGTACCTATTCAGAAAACATAACCTTAAACTGAAAACAATCTAACCTAACACAAAAAGTGTCAATTTCCATGAGGCAGTTTAGTTGCAACAGAGGTTCCGCCAACAAAATTACTAGATGGTCATAGCCTCACCTGACCCAAAAAGATCGTGAACGGCTTATAATAAAGCACCACTACACAAAACTAACAAAGCTGCCGTTTGTTCTTCGTCGTTTGATATGTTGGCAGGTCCGCAGGTCTACCTTCTTCGCTCGCCTGGACAGGTACTAAACCTTTAAGTTTGTGGGAAGCTCGCGAGGTTTTCAACTTCCAATGCGGATTAGATAAAATTCGCAGGAGGCTCGCGGCCGGCTCGTTGGTCAAAAAGCGCGACTCAGGCGTTTTTTACTTTTAAATTGACACTGTTACAAAATAAACTGATGTCGTTAATAACGCCAACATTTATAAGCGGTTTCGGTAAATGAATAGTTTTCTACTTCAGACGTAAAAAAAATTTGAGCTGGAGGTCGAGGCAGTGCCCACGTCAGTTTCCCGCAACGTAGCTTGTTTTCTAGGTATTACTTGTGCGCCTGACTGCGTACCCAGTGATTGTTCTGAGGAGCTTTCAGGTACAGCTTGCATACCAGACGAAGAATTGGATATTTTTTTGGTGAAAAACTGATCGAGAGTTTGCATTTTTTGCTTCATGCTTTCACCGGTTTAGGAGGTGATAACAAATGTAATAAACTGCAAGACGTCAGTATTAGAAACTTACGTCAAAATTATTGTAAGCTGCAGTCCATTCACTTTAGATATGGATTGTCAAACATGACATTAGTTAGTATTCATGTATATTTTATAATGGTTATTTTCAACTTACTGACACGGCAGCAAGTAAAATTCAAAACAAAGAAAATATACCTTTTTCGAAAATATAGCAGCAAGATTTGTGCCCAATCTTTTGCCACAGTTGTTGTAGCCTTTTCGTAGGAAATAATATAGGTAATGTTTGTAATCTGATAAAATTGCAGAACGATAATCTAACCTATTTCGAATATTTTTGCAAGTTTTAGCAACATGCACGTATAAAGGGCAATTTTATTTTTAATTTTGACTTTGACAATGATATCTAAAGGGAATGACCTATAAATATAAATAGTACGTACCTTTTCTCGTACAGTGCGGTTATAGGCCAGTCAAATTGTCGAAAATACCTCGTTTTTTGACAAAAATACTACCTGAAAAGTAAGCATGTAGTTTTATAGAGCAAATCACGTAGAATTGAATGAACTAAAAAGTAACAGCTGAATCAGTGGAGAAGTGATTCAAAATTGCGGTCAAACTAATGAAAAACGGTTTTTCGCATATAAAAGAGCAAACGAGCGATGATTTAAAAAAAAATAGGCTTATGTAGCTTAAAAAACAAATAAATTAAGCTGTCGACGGTCAAAATCAACTCATTAGAAAAACAGTTATCGCTAAAAAACCGCTAAAAATTACCGATTTTTCTATTGTTCTTAACTTTTAAACAAAAATATATATAACGTTGAAATTTTTAGAACGCATAGTACTCGATGAGCAGAAAACGCGGGATTTTAAATTTGCAAAAATGTTGATTACTTTTTACATAAATAATTTTTTTCGAAAAAAATACGTTTTCGCAGAAATTGATTTACTCAGCTTGCAGAAGTTTTACAGTAATCAGCATAGGCTTATTTTGTTCCTTAAGAGTTATACTACCACACACAATATAAGCGCAATATTTTTGCACTTTCAAATATGTGCAAATTTAATTTGAAGAGTGATCTTTTTTTAGGCGCACAAAATGTTGAATATTTTTGTCAATTTTAATTGTACCGAAATTACATAAGCACCATTCGATAGCTGCCAATTTTCTCCGAAATTAAAAAAAGATTACAGTACGACCCATAGAAGCCGAAGAATTTTTCTTTTTTAAATTGCTGCACATTCATTTATTAATATTAGCGGCTGAAATTTGCACACACTTTAGCTGAAGACTTCTAGTATATACGTGAATTGATAACTGACAGAAAATAACATTTATTTTGGCATAAACAAATTTGATCATGGCTGATCTTTTTTTGTGAATAAAATGCAAAATATTTATTACAGTTTTTAAGTTATTTTTATCTTAAACAAGCAACAAATTCAAGTAAACTAGTATCAGATTAAGCGCACTTTTTTTTCTCTTTCGATTGATACCACTATCAATCCTATCAATTAAAGCAGCAAGCAGGAATATGCATATATACGATTTGCCATGTTATTGCCCCATGTTCGCACCTTAGGTGAAACACTCGGTATAATATAAATTTTTCGGAGCTTTGGATCTGATAAGAACCACACATACCCTTTACGAAAATTTAAGTCAATGACATTAATCGTGCAGGACTTGCAAAATGTAAGTTTTTAAATTTCAGATTTTTCACAAAAACTATTGTAACACTTGCAAAATGGGTCTTTTTTACTCCTAGAAAACTTTCAGAATCGTAAAAAACATCATATTTTGCAATTACCTACACAAATAACCAGTTTCTATGTCTGTTTAGGAAAGAGGTTTAGTTACATAACTTATTTCAGTTAGGTAATAAGTCACATATCAAGAATAATGTAGTGAATTTTTGTTTTACGACTGGATTATTTATATTTTAAAATGTTTTGGTGGGTAATTATTGCAGTCATTAATGTTGAAGAAAAATTCAAACCTTATAAACAATATAAATTCGCCTGTTTTACGAGCCTTCTTCAATGTTAAAGTTTTACAAATTTACATATTTAATTTACATTGTATCGATTATGAAAAATGTGTTATTTACATTTTGTATATGGATTGTTTAACGTGGTGAAATTATATGGTGTGTATAATTCCACCACGTTAAACTATCTATATACAAAATGTAAATAACTCATTTTTCATAATCGATACAATGTAAATTAAATATGTAAATTTGTAAAACTTTAACACTGAAAAAGATCGTAAAAAAGCCAATATATATTGTTTATGAAGGTTTGAATTTTTCTTCAGCATTAATGACTGCAATAACTACTTAACTAAAAATTTAAAAATCAAGAATAATGTTAATTTCTTTCATGTGGCGCTTAACTTTCCCCGCGCCTAAAGTTGCGGCGCCTAATACCATCCGCGTCTAAAGCGCTCGCGCCTAAAAGTGCGCGCCTAAAGAATCTGGTCCAGATGAGAATTTGTTTGGTAGTTTACTGGTTTTATTAAACACATCCTCTATAGATATTTTATGGAAGACTGCATTAACATCAGTTTTCTTATATTGTTTTTTAGGTAAACTGCTGTTTGGGTTCTTATGTGTTGTTTGGTGCATCCGTGTTCTTGGGCGAGGTGGTTTAGCCTGTCAGTCATTTTCACACACCATTCTGATTGCAGGGTCTGCCGCACATACGGGTCGTCAGATTGCTGCAGTTTTATTCATTCTGTTTAGTGGTATCGACGGGACCTTGGACGTGAAGTGCATAATCCTGAGCCCACCATTTCTGGCATTGCTGTGAATATAGCTGCTGGGGACTGTATTAGGCAAATGCAAGATGGTTTTAACATAGTATCTTATGGTCATGTCAAAATTCCTAAGCGTCTTCGAGAAGATGTTTGGGGTCTGCAGCTTGTGTAGGAAGCGCGGAATGGCGTAGCCTTTAATTATTGCGCATTTTTGATGCGGCTTTAGGGGTTCTTTCTGAATCCGTTCCAGCTGTTCACTGATTTGGACGATATCAGGGGTCCCAACGCCCATGAATCCGTATGCTTGACCTAAGTATTTGAATTGTTCATTTATCTGAATTTGTCTGATCGGTTTGCCTTCAATGTAAAATCGTGGGGTGGTGGCCACATAGAGCTTTTTCCTCTTTTGAACAACTCCCACCGAAAAGGGCCGTGCATTTGGCGGTGTTGAGTTTCCAAGACCTGTTGTTAAAGAACTTTGTGCCTTTCCTTAGTAAACATTGAGTCTCACCAGTTGTTGACCCGAACAATATGATATCGTCAGCGTACGCTATGGCCGGGATCTTCGCGTCTTGGTCTCCAACTGGGAGGCCTGCATCAAGTTGTTCTAGCTCTGCCATTAGTTCGTCTAGAACCATATTAAAAAGGATGGGAGATGGCGGGTCACCCTGCTTCACGCCCCTCCTAATCTGTATGGGTCTAGTGTTGGTATCGAAGCAAGAGACCGTGGTGGTTACATCCTGGTATGTGGCTATGATGTATTCGATAAGCCTCGGATGCACGTTACATCTTCTTAGAGCGCGGGCAATGCTGGAGAAGGCCACCGAATCGAAGGCTTTTCGCATGTCCAACGTGAGCACATTATGATTTTGAGTTGTTGCTTTCGCTCTCTTTAGAACACTTTGTATCAGGAGACTGTTGTTTAGGCAGGCGTCCATTTTCGTAAAGCCCGTTTGCAATTTGGATAGTTCGATAGCTCCGAGTCTCTTTGTAACAATTTTATTAAGCACCCTTATAATGATGGAGGCAATTGTAATGGGTCGCCAGTTGTTTACGTCTGTGAGGTCCCCGCTTTTCAGAATTAAAGTTGTTCTGCAGCGGGCTGTGGTTTTGGGGACGTATGCACAGAACAGGTAGGCATTTAATAACAATTTGACCCTATGTAGCGGTGTAGCTTTGATATGTGATATTTTGAGGCCATCTGGTCCTGCTGCTTCCTGTTTGGTGCTACTGATGGCCTCAATAAGCTCACTAACCTGGATAGGGGTAAACAGCGTTTCTTCCACATGGTCATTGATTTTAGCTGTGATCGCTTCGTTATCAGGTGGCCCTTCATGCTCGAAGATTCCCACATAGGCTTCTTCTATTGAGTGCTCGGTGCGGGAGTCCTTCTTCTCTCCTATGGGAATATTGTCTAGTATGGAATTTGCCAGTAGGGTCCGATCTTTTGTGTACAAGAGTTGGGCCTGCTTGTAGAGGTAGGCCCTTTTGGCAGTGTTTCCACTGTATGGCTTCCTGTGTCATTGCCTCTGTTGTTTCCTTTTTGTTTCGTCTTCGTCTGCGTTTTCTTGTTCACACCTTTAAGGAAATTCTCGGTTACAGCATCTATTTGTTGTTCCACGTTCGGGGAGTTCTGGAGTATGTTATCGATGATTTTGCTTTCCAGTTCGCTCATCTCGGATCCGTATTTCAGACTAAGGAACATGTCTCTGAAATCTTCATCGACATTCCCCGGTACTTGTTCTTCATCTTCATGGATGCTTACATTCTGGGTATTTTCATTGTTCCTTGCAGTTAGGGTGTCATTCCTTCTGAACAAAGGGGAATTTCTGTGGGAGTTCTTGTGTACGGATCTTTCCTGGTTGTCATTGGCCTTAATTGTTTCCTCTTCCTCTTGTTGAGATGTCATTGTTCAGATTAATGTCTGGCGGTTCTGGGTTTGGGGCTGCTTCCTCGTGGTCATTTATTATTTGTTGTAACAACATTTTGTATTGATTTTGTCGCCTTTGGTATTTTAGCGGCGAATCATAACAGCCTTAGATGTCTTAAAATCCTTGCTCTACGAGCTCGGATTTCAAAACAACATCTGCGGCAGTTACGATACTCGTAACATTCCTAGATATACTGTGAGATCATTTAAAAGCAGGACAGAGGACAGAAATTCCAACGCACTCTCTTTGAACATTTACTGTAATTTTTGACGTTGCATAAAGCTTATATCTTGTTTGAGGTTATTTTAATAAATTGACAAATGGCTGCTAACCAAAGTTCGAATCTAAAACAGAAATCCCATAGCACTCCCGTCCCTGTCCCGCTTTTAAATGATCTCATGACTGAAATATGTCATTGAAGTTGACGTTTCTCTTACCGACACAAAGTGTATGTTGCTAAACAACTTGTATCTCTTGTCTTGTTAAAAGGTCGTTTACTGTCTTCTGAACTGACTCGATAAATGAGTCTTTACAGACAAGGTGCCTGTAAAATGTTGCCGTGGCGACTTTACAAGCTCCTTGTTTTCTAATAAACACATGCTTTATTAATCACTAATATTTTCAGTAAAAGGAAATAAAACGTTGTACATAGCTCGCTTGCAATTAGCCTTTATTAGGGCTCACCGGATATAAATAAAAGAATATCGTTAAGATAAAACTTCTTTATTTAAATGTTTTGCAATTATTTTTTTTTTCATTTCTAACTCTACTTTTAAGATTTCCATTTTTAATTTGTGTTCATGTCTGATCACTGCATTTAAAAAAAATGCTCTTTATTGGCCATTTGCTGCTCCTGCAACAGGCGGTTCCTCTGCAGCTCCAACAAATCGGATTTAGCTTTCGCCAACTCCGTCCACGTAGCATCTGCTGTCCTCTTCTTTTTTTCAAATCCTGCAAAAAAATAATTTATTTTCAAAATTCATATAAAATATTCACACCTAACTCAAAAATATTACATACTGTTGGGTGTGGCGAGTTCACTCTTGGAACCGCATGCTGCCGGTGGTTCAACAACACATTTTTTTGTCACTGACGATGCAGTATGCTTTGGCTGACGAAGTATTGCGGGCGTATAGCTTCCCCAGTCTGCAGCTGTATTAGATAATCCTACAACTTGAATTTAATTAAGCACGGGTTACTGTATTTCTACAAACAACTTACGATCACGCTTGTTCGCACTATCCGATGATGCGCTGCTCTGATAGATTAGAGTTTCATCAGCTGGTTGTACATCGTCTACTAATAAAAAAATAATATATGTACCTAACATTATCCGTTAATTGTTTTTTAATTATACGTACCCTGAACTTCATCCCAGTCAGTTACGGAATGTGGCGATGCAAGTTCATTAGGAGTAACTACAAACAAGATATATTCATAATTAGATATAACACCAAAATATTAAATACAGTACATTTTTTATTAATAGCTACTCAATTACCTTCCACTGTAAAATCACTCGCATCGCCACCAAATTCTGATGGCAGCCCAGTCACCTGGCTTCCCAACATTTCATAAATTGTTCCATCTACCTCGGAAATTTTGGTTTTGGTCGCTGCTCCACCACCTGTATTTCGCCTTTGCAATTTTACTTCTGCGAAATTTTTCTTTGACCGCTTTTTAATGTTATCGTATTTCCGCCTCAAGGTGTTTTCATCGCGGTATACCGCGTTACTGGCATTAAATTTCCGAGCAAGTTCTGCCCACTGCTCAGTTTTCCCTCTACATGACGAAACATCTGTTTTTTTGCACTCCAATACATTTCTCCTCTCTTTCACGAAGAATATCTAACAGTAAAATAAATATTACCTAGTTTAACATATGAAGAATTAGCTATACATTACTTATTAATATTATTTTTATTGTAAAATTAAGAACACACTATCGTGCTATTATTCTTCACGAAAACAAAATTGAGGTTATAACTATTATAAAAAGCTAAAATACACCCTTTATTATTTTACTTACCAACTGCTGCTCTTCATCTGTGGTAAAATTTGGTGCTCGTTTACTTGTATCCCGTGGGGTTACGGTACCGTAAAATGGGGTGACTTGATCAGTATTTTGAGATATCCGCTGGTCCCTGAGCTAAACAAAATTTTTTGCAAAAAAATAAAAAATTGCCAACTTAACTTTGGACCCTAAGGATGCATTTCCATGATTTATTTTTTTTGTAGGTATTTTAGTTTTCTCATAAAAAATATTCAATTGCGATTTTTCAAGTAGCCCCGCATCGGGGCGACTTGAAAAACAAGGTAAATTCGTCGATTTTTTCAAATCTGAGCATTCGTGGGGCGTCTTGAAAAAGAAATATACTTTTTAAAATTTTTTTGTATCATGCATTTGTAATTGGCACCGAAAAAAAAACAGGAAAAATGAAGCCAACAGTGATAAAACAGCCTTTATTTTATAAAAGTATACATAAACAATATAAATAGAATTCCATTTGAACAAAAAACATAAATTCTGAAAATAAAAAATAATTGTATTATACTCCAACTTAAACTAATCTTCGCGAGATCGCTATATTAAAAAAAACAAATTCTTTGGCAGCTGCCTATAAATTTCATAGCTTCAAACTCCTGAATCGAATTCCCTCTCTTCTTAAAATTTCTGGATTTCTCAAGTGTTTTTTTATTTCATCTTTTTTTACAATTCCTGTATCTTCTACTGCAGGGAATACAAAGACATCAGTCATTTTGGCACTTGGCCTCAAAAATGAACAAAAATACGAATTTTCCAGATGAGAAGATAATATTTTAGCCACGTATTTTTTTATTGATCCTTCTACAGTTTTCAGCTCTACTGTTACGAAAACATTTTTGTTTAATTTCGCTGCTCTAGTAACGTCTACATAATTTTTGTTGCTTATAGTTGTATTCTCCAGCTCTCTTTCTATTTCACTATCTGGTTCAGAAATTTCTTTGTTGCCTTCTAAGTCACTATCTAGGATGAGAGAATTGTTTGTGTCGCTCTGTTCTTCATAGAAATCATCTTCTTCGGAGTCAGTATCAATTACGATCTTATTTTTTTTGCTCGTTTTTGATTTTTGTTTTTCGTTGGTTTTAGATTGGTTTCTAGCACTTCGGATGAGTTTAAAAGATCGTCACAGGAAATACTTTTACCAGGTTCACCATTTACTTTTTTTCGTTTTCCCCTTGATGAAGTTCCTGCTTTGCCATACCTGGCTTCCTGAAACATATCTTTGATACATTTGGAGACGTTGTCTTCTACATCTTCGTCCTTTTCTTTAGGTAATTTATCGAGGACCTTCTGTTTATTTAAAGGTACTAACCCAGTAGCCTCAAACCCTGCTTTAATATTGGCCATACTATGTGCCTCTATTTCTTTTAGGGCTTTTTTTAATAAAGAGGGGAATATATCTTTTCGAATTACACCCTTATTGTTTTTTTTCCAAGTTCGCAGAATCTTTCGCCAAGCATTCTTAATTGGTCTAAAACAGCTTACATCCAACGGCTGGGTTAGATGAGTGCTGTTTGGTGGTAGCAGGACAAATCTTATTTTCTTGGCACGTGTATATGACATTGACCGAAATATGGCTGGCCAAATTGTCACCGAGCAGAACTTTTGATCCAGCGGGCAGTGCTTTAAAATATGGTAATGCAATACTATTGAACCATTCCTCAAAAAGGTTTGTGTCGAACCAACCCGATGCACTTCGATTGTATCTCGCTTTTTCTGGCCCGTTTTCGGTCCAAGTTTTCCAAAGGTTTTCCGACTTATAGACAATGTAGGGGGGCTGCATTGCGCCAGAAGCTGCACATGAAAACATAACAGATGTAGCAGCTTTTGATGTGTCCATTACCTTTTCAGCCCGTTTACAATTGCGACGAACGACAATTTTCACCCTGCCTGGGTGGTCTGTGAAATTGGTTTAATCGTAATTCACAATGGCTGCTGGTGAGGCATTTTCTAAAGCTACAGCTAAATTATCGAAATATTTATTTATCACGCTATAATTGATCTTAGCTCTACTTTCCTTTATCGACTGTGATGTTCGCTGTGATAACTTACTATTATGTCGTTTGAGAAATGAAAAATACCAGTCCAAGCCAGGTTTGTTGTCTTTAAAGACAGATATGTGTACATCTTTTCGGTTCAAATAATTTCTAACTAATTCCCTTACATCATCTCTTTCAAAGGGGAATCCCCAATCTGCGGCGCAAAGAATACCGTTTACTATAGCATTTTCATCAGCATTTGATAAAATTTGTTGTCCACCTGGCTTCTTCATATGCTTCTTTTTTACTTTCCTATAAATAGTAATATACGGTATGCCATATTCTTCTGAAATATCTTGTAAGGTCCCTTCCCCTCTTTTATATTTTTCCACTGCCCTAGTTAACGTTTCTGCGTCATAGTCCTTATATTTTCGGGTTCCTGGCGTTCGTTTGTAATTCCGAACAATTTTTCAAGTAGCCCCTGAAACGACACCCAAAAATAAAATGGTGCGCCACTGGTACAATAAAATCGGAAAAAATAATTTGAGGTTGGGATATTGTTGTTAAACAATTAGTTATTTAAAAAATATATAATATAATATCATTTTCATTCTCATAGTATAATCTGCACAGTACAAAGTAATCAACATTCAAAAAATTGCTATTTTCTTACCTTTTTTAAATTATTTTTCCCAACGAACCTAACAACACTTTCGCGGTAAAACTTGCATAATGCAAGTTGCATTATATCGATGAAACATACCTATAAAGCTTGTCGCAGAAATTTGGTGGTTCCACTGTTGACCACTAGATGACACCGAATTTTTTAAAATGAAGCGGCAACATTTTTCAAGTCACCCCATATTACGGTATATATACCTGTATCAATTTCTTTAACTTTATTTAATAGCGCACGTGCTTCTCGTTTAAAATTGGAACGGCTAACGGCAACTCAAATCTAATCTGTGAGCGGTTGACGCAGTGAACCACTGTCAGATCTCGATTGAAAAACGGAAATGTCGTTGAACCGAGATCAGCTCTTGAACCAAGTTCTCGTGAACGAAAGTTTAAACCATGATTGAAAAACCGGCCCTAAGGTAGCGTTGCACGAAGCTGGTTGAACTATTTATGTTTATATGTAATTTTTTTAAAAGTTTATGAATAAAATACCTATGTTTCGTTATTGTTTGATACGTTAAAACATGTAGCGGTCCGTCATACATTAGTAAAAATAATACCGGGCCGCTACATTAAATAGTTTGAGAAGCACTGGGTTAGAGCTTTCTTGTTGGGATTGCAAAAAGAATTAGTAATCCCCGGTCATTAAAAATTAGTTTTCTTATAATGTTGCTTATTCTGAACAGGTATAGCGGCTGTGCCGGCGTTGAAATCTCCGGAATTTTCTTATGCGGACGTTGAAATCTCTGAATTGAGATTTTTGTTCTTGATCCGCCATTTAAATCTTCCTAGGTGGGTTTGTGTCTTGGCCTGACGTTGAAGTCTCCAGTTCGCAATTTACGCTGCAAGTTTAGAGCTTTGCTATTCTTGATATCTGAAAGCGCACGTTGCGTATAAGATGTTTAGTAATATATTCTGCAGCCACGGTATCAGCAATGGGGGAGCTCTTTCACTTTTAAGAGGTGTAACGAAGAGCCTTGATGGTTATATAAACTAACGAGAGCGTGATTAACGCGATAACATAAGCTTAGCGAGTAGAGTGGTGTTCCTGAGTATCAGGGCAGCGGAAAATATCCGGATGTAACGATCTCTTCAAGTTGTATTTGTTAATTAAGCGAAGCACTGGATGGTTAAGATAATAGCTACTGAAGGCACGGAAGCGCTAAACTTCAGAGCTGCTTTGCTTAAATTAATTCTTCGGATATTAGGAGAGCAGAACCTGTCGAGAAATGTTTAGCAAAAAGATTAGTATTGGCCATTATTTACACATTCATTTTCGAGCAACATGCAATTAGGTAAATTATATGATTTTCTTTTTTCGTTAATAAATCTCCAAAATGATTTAGGATCATTGTGTATGTTGTTTTCAGTATTATTAAAGGCGAACTTGGTAGTAAATATACTCCTATAATCACATCACTACTTTCATGTTTAATTGCTACAAAAAGTTGTTCAACACAAATCAGAGAAACACTGATTTTATCTGAATTTAAGTACTGTCGAATTAATATCAGCACTCCACCATCTCGTTTTTTATTAATAGTATCAACATTTCTTTCTAAATGAAATGTATTAAAGCCTTCGAAATTAACTTCACCTTCTGTTATTTCACTATCCAACCAAATTTCGATTATGATTATAATGTCATAGGGCGAGGTTGTTATTGATTGTTGAAGCATGTTTAACTTGGTTGTAATTCCCCCTGCATTATGGTAATATAATTGTAATGAGGTCATTAATCGTATTTTGGTATTTTATAGGAACAATTTTTGGACAACGTTTTATATATTTGACCTCCTGACTTGCCTTTTCTTCAAGCTCCGCTCTTAATTTCTTAAGATATTCACGTTGCATATATGTTTCATCCGAACTAATTTTAGGGTCTGCATATAATTGTAATGAGGTTATTAATCGTATTTTGGTATTTTATAGGAACAATTTTTGGACAACGTTTTATATATTTGACCTCCTGACTTGCCTTTTCTTCAAGCTCCGCTCTTAATTTCTTAAGATATTCACGTTGCATATATGTTTCATCCGAACTAATTTTAGGGTCTGCATATAATTGTAATGAGGTTATTAATCGTATTTTGGTATTTTATAGGAACAATTTTTGGACAACGTTTTATATATTTGACCTCCTGACTTGCCTTTTCTTCAAGCTCCGCTCTTAATTTCTTAAGATATTCACGTTGCATATATGTTTCATCCGAACTAATTTTAGGGTCTGCATTAGTTCTAGATTCTTTAATACCATTTTAATTAGTCTGATCTTATTAGCAATGCGTTGTCCAATGCGGATTACTCTTGTTAAACCTTCGTTGTTTATGCCAACTCGTTCGATGATTGAAGCTAGTGACTTTTTATCTTCTTCAAGTTTTTCTTTGAATGTCTCTGCTTTTGACTCAGGGACATTATAAACTCTTAGATTAAACGATTTAATTTTTCTTTGTTTTGCTTCGTACAGAATCAAATCAATATTGTCACTTAGAATTATAAATTTAAATCATGTGTGGTGAAAACAGACTACAATGAATCTCCCTTAAGATCATAGTTCGCTGAAGTACACGCTTTAAGCGAGGAGGGTGAATTCGGTGAGGTCTCCTACGCACCAGGAGCAGTTTAAATACCTCTGACCTTGTCCCATACTGTAGGAAGTTAAGAGGAGACTGCAGACTGGCAGAATAGATTCGGCTCAATATAGTGAAGGCTTCTCCTAAAAGTGTGCACGCAATCGGGTGAAAGGCATGAAAATAGCTAAATACTACCGAAGTATGAATTAAGACTACTCAACTGTTCCTCATAACTGAACTTAACTGAAAAGATTTCTTTCATGTGCAACTTGCAGATTCAGTTGACAATTACTTGAAAATAAATGAGAGACGAAATGTTAATATACCTATGGCGGCAGGCCAAATGTTAGTTGCTTTTTAAATACTGTGACATTCTGGTTTTATCAGTCAGAGTAGACAAAAATTGTAAAACCACCACTCAGCATTTGCTGACTTCAGCTACGAATGCTTCTAACAATGAAATCTGCTCTCATATTGTGCACCAATTGAGTCCTATCGCAAATGGGAAAAAGAAATAACTGCAGAAGTTCAACAATTATAGATTCAAGGTTTTTCAAGATTCTGAAAACTGAAGTAAAAGCTGAGGCAATACAACATACTCAAAAATTTAAAGTTGATTGGAGAAGAATCAGAAAATTAGTTACTAAAAATCGATTTGAAAAGTAAATTTTCCAAGAAGTAGTTAGTATTGTCGGTTTAAAAAGGATTTTCTTTATAGAGCTTGATAACCCTAGCTTGAAACCAAATAACTTTCCCTCCATTATTATCAATTTTACGGTTAGTAATGCATTTTTCTATCTTTGACGTTCCAAGAAAATCTTTTGTCGTTTTAGACACAACAAATTTGTTTGTTGCTGAACAAGGCTACGATTTTTTTAAATTAATCTAGAATGTACGCGCATAATTGGCATTTTAGTTTCCTTTCGATCTTCTCAAAGTCTGTATCATTTGACAGGAAGCCGTGTGCGGGTATCAGATACTTGAGGTAAATAGTTGTAAGTGAAGGATGCGATTCTAGAATAGTTTTTAAAAACAATACAATCTTTATATTTCGAATTTGGCCTCCGCACGAGTCACACCACAAAATAAAAGTATCTTTCGTCCGGCAAAAAAGAATAAATTTTTTAAGGCAGGCCTCCCCGGCCGTTCCCTCCTTCCAAACAAAACAGTAAGGGGTGTTAGTTGTTGACGCTGCATGTACTCCTGCATTGTAAACAGATAGTTGTCTTTTGTAATACACAATATTAGTGGAGAGTTTTGGCAACCCCAACACTTTTTCCATGTCATATGTTACCGTCTCAAGTTTCACATCTGTTTAGCTTGCTCCATTGCATCATGTGCTATTTTTGCTTTTAAGAATGTTGTTCATGTTGTAGTTGCTCCTGTCTTACCGTATCATCTTGTCCACAGTTTTTAGTTTTTGCGCTAAATTATGGAATAGGTGGTGTAAACCATTGAGAAACTAATTAGACTTCATAAAACATAGTTATTTTTAACTATGAAAACCATATTTTTAAGATTATGTGCAAGTCATTTCTGCTTCTAGTCTATTTATAAAAGTCACAGATATAATCTTCTTTCTCTGCTCCGGTACATTCAAGGTGAGCCCACTGAGAACAGTTGAAGCATTGAATCCAAATTTCCCCTCGTTGATCTTCGGAGAATTTTCCGTTACAGAAGATGTATTCAGCGTCTTTGTTTTCCGGTTCTTTAATTGATGGCATGAAGTCCGTTACAGATGATACATCAGAATGGAACGATTCATCACTGCTAATACTGGAGTCATCTCTAGTAGGTTTAGGTCTAAAACAGGGTTTCTTAACTTTTTTGCAGTCACGGACCACTTTCAAAATTTTAACAATCTGACGGACCCCTTCCAAACTTAATTGTAGGGAAAGTGTATGGTTATTGAAAACACCAAATTCTTTTTAAGCGGTTTTATTCAGTTAAACTTTCTGACAACCACATTACGGGTGGGGCCGTTGCCGTGGAGATTCGCTGCTCGGTGTTGATCGGCCGTTGGATGGGTGAAGCTAGTCCTAAACTACACCAAAAATCGCAAACATCCTTTGCGTTAAATTCAGCTCGCAACACTGCTTTGGATCTCATGTCAATTACATCATCTTTAATAAGATCTTCGTCATTGATATCATTCATATCAATCATAAACGGACTACGCACCCGTGTCTCCTGATTAAGGCTTTCCGGAAAAAGTACCCTTCAAAAGAGTTCTGTAGTGCTTTGAGATGTTCTGACACCTCCTTTTGTACTTCTTTTGATAAACTTCTTGCAGATTGCACTTCACTATGCGACAGCAGTTCTTCCAATATAAAAAATATGCAGTAACGCCCGCATCCACTCGTGCCATCTGACATGGACCCCCAGCACTCATGCCATGGACCTCTTTGGGGTGCAAAAACTCTTGAAAAACACACTTTGTTCTGCAGCGAGTGGTATGACAACAAGCGGTAAACTCTCACTGTACTGCATCATGGGATTCTTTCTTGAGTGTTCCCACGTGATAGCAGCACCAAACAGAGCCGAAACCTCGGTATTCCATATTTCCCGACTATTCCATAATACCCCCCTCTCTATATAATGTTTTAAATTTGAATCTTTTAGTTTTTTCCTGTTTCTAAAACTCTGCTCTTTGTTCAATTAATTCGAAATTTCTTGGAGTTTCTTCAAGATTTTTGTTTCAAACTAGATTGTGAAGCGAAATCTGAGGCACTTTCAGGGTTATATTCGTTTCCAGATTCTTAAAAATCATTGAAGTTTGTAGTGCCATTTTCCCTTTCATTATTCTAAGATTTAAAATGGCAGTTAGTATTATTTTTATTTAAACTTCACACATAATTTGTTTTAGAGAATCAGATACTTCACAAGACACGTTTGACTTCTGCACCCGTACATTCAAACTTAAATGATAATTTAGCGAGTTATCATAAATCTCCTGGCCGGTAGTAGCAGAGGCCTAAAAAAAATATTAAGAGTTAGTGATTGCTTAAGTTAGCCGCCAATAGGTGCAACCAGCAATTGACAAAATAACTAGCAAAATACACAGTGCCTTTGCATGTAAATTTAATGTGCCATAGGTATAGATATTATGACAAAATCTAACAACTTGTGCATACCGTAGATGCAAAATCGATGTTGTCCAAAGGCTGCTGAACATAAACATCGATACTGCTGCTACCGGCAACCTAAAACATTTAATAAATGTTATTTTCCTAACCTAAGAATTTTGGTCACATCTGTGTGATTATTCAATTTATCTGATACACATGAGCTTTGTAAGGCCAAAGACAAGATACTCTGACTTCTAGTACTCATTTTAATCACATTAACTCGGAAATTAAACGTTTAAACACCTCAATAAAAAATAAACCGTTTCTACATGCCAATATTTGTATCAGCGTACATAAATCAAACTATGTACGCTGTTTGTATAAACAGCTTCTTGTGACTTGAATCTTTTTTAGAAATAATAAGAAGCTGCGTGGCGCAGATGGGTAAACGCCAGGCTTGCGTTCAGCAAGTCCTCGGTTCGAATCCCGCTGGGGTGGGAATTTTTCCGTATCCTTTGCGATGAGAATCGGGCTCAGTGAGACCATTCACAGTTGGGCAACAAGGTCAACACATAACCAAGACACACAACTCACACAATGGTTGCTGCGCAAGCACCAAAGGCGCGCTCCAACTCTGTATCTCGAATCCCGGGCAAGGTGAGCATTGTACCGCCAGATGACAGTGCATAAAGCCCCAGCCTCTACACCGCAAGGTAAATGAGGTTACAGATAATACATACATAGAATACTGTAATTCGTGTCGTGTAACTTGGTACCCTCTCACCAATAGACGTCTGGAAGTAGTTTAGAGTCAAGGCCAACTGAATCTATATGAACAAAGTCCCTATGAGGCCGTTGCATTCAGGGTTTTTCGACTAACTCAATGTACGATTAGTAGCTTTCTCTAGTTTTGAAATTATTAACCTTCAAAACGTTTGACATATGTATTCCAAAAATGTAGAATGACAGCGGTTCACTGACAATATTGAAAATAAACTATAGAATTGACGGAATCATGTTGCATATTTGTTACCTTATATATATTGCCGTGATCTCCCGTGCCTATGTCCACCCCTTTTGTTTTGCTAATTAATTACTTTCTTATTAAGCCCTTGCACATACGGGGATGCTTACAGGAATTGTACACCTGACCTGTAATTTTATTTTAGCTTACGAAGCACAGCCTTGGGATACCCCAAACAGCTCTTATTTGTTTACTAACTAATCTGCATGTGACTCAATTTGAAATGAAATACTCTCAGGGTTATAGAAATTTATACAAACTAACTGCTCTTACGCGGGTTCCTAGGGGTTAATGGTCAAAGAGATGATTGCTTTGATATAATCCTACTCTCAAATCATTCCTTACATTTTTATAACGGCATTAAAACCAAAATTTTCGGGCAATTCATGCAGCAACAATTTGCGCCGGCGCGAATTCAACTTCCTACGGCCGTGGTCGGGGTGTCAATCAACAGGTGTCAGGTGTGTGTCGGCAACGGTTTGGTGATTCTTTAGTGTTCCACTCGTGTTATGCTAGAACCCCTCGTTGACCAGGTAAGGTGATTTGACTAGTACTCGTGTAGAAACCAAACAACACTTAGAAAAAACACTCGTTTTATTTTCAATGCTAATTTCGTCAATTAACAACAACGTGATACAAATTCATCAGCTTAAGACATAACAACCCGCATATCAGCAGATAAGCCTTTCCTCAAGGGCGCGAAAAAGCTTATATAGCCCTAGGAGGGTTGAAAACGCCCACAGTTTGGGCTAATTCTCTAATTGGTTCGTAACATGCCACATGACGCACATTTTTGCGTTGGATCAATTAGGATCACATTCGCGCCAACTGACCGTTGGAACATATGTCTATTTGGCAGGAATTTTGACAAAGACTCGTTACTTTGACACGTGAAATATGGCTTGACACTTGATATGTGGCAGGAAACAGATTCCCCTTAGCAAACATTGTGTTTATTGTGAAATTTTGCTGGCTTTTCTATGCACGCCACGCTAACACAAATAAAGCGGGAAAAATTAACCTAGAAACTATTTACGTAACTACAAAATTAAATCTACTCATTTTGCTAACTTAATTATATGTACAGGTCTCCCTAACTAATATACACCCTTGGCACACGTTTTGGAGGACCGCTGACACACACACACCCGTCCGGATGCGTTTGGATTCCTGGCAAACAACGGCACCTGGTGATCATGCTATATTGCTTTGGAGGAACGCCACCTGCAATGGCACCCAGGCCCTGCTCGTCCCTGGTGGGTTTTTTTAACCCCCGAAGGCTCTTCGTGCACCTCGGCTATCTCGATCCTCTCCAAATCTTCAACATTATTCGCATTCCCAATTCTTCCAGTTAATATCGTATTGATGCAGGGTTGGTCTCTATTCTGCGCCTGATCTATCTCTTGGCATCGTTTTTTATTCCTCTCATCAATTAGTTCTTCGTAATTCTTCCTGTTATCCCCCCTATTGTAGTTATTCCGGTTCTGATTTCCTCAATTACTGTTATACCCTCGGTTTTGGTTAAATCCTCTATTGTAGTTATAGTTCCCATAATTCCTTCTTTCTTGTTGATTGAAATTGTTGTTATTAAATTTATTATTGTTTGGCCTAAATTTATTTTCAAAAGTGTCTCCCAATTTTCTTTTACTAAAATTTTGACGCTCTGTCGTTCGGTTCTCACTTCTTTCGTTAAATACAGCCATGTCGTAATTCCTAACGATCTCCAGGAAATCACGCAACGTTTTGAGGTTTTGTACTGCCACGGCTCTGGTAATCTCTGATTTGAGGTGTCTTAACAATTGCTGGATTATCTCCTCCTCTGATAGTTTTGGAGTTAGGTACTGCGCTTTGTTGAACCTGTTCATAACGTACATCTCCCGAGAACCTCCTTTGTCGACGTATTTCCCTGACGTCAATTCCGTCCTCACCTGGGCTTGGTGCGAGTTGCTCTAGTATTGTTCAGTAAAGAGCGCTCTGAATTCTTTATACGTTGTGTATTTAGACTTGGCAATGCTGTGCCAGATTTCTGCGTTCCCCCTCATAGCTATTGTTAATAACTTGTAGTTTTCGGTATTCGGTCGTTGCAGTTTTAATGATGTCATCGAGCTTCGCCAAGAAAATCATTGGCAGCTCTCCGTACCTGCCCTCATTCTTTTTTAAGTGGCCTAATTCATGTTCCATCTCTTCCTGGTGTTCTACCAACCGTCCCTGTATTTTAATATCGAGTCCTAACATTCTGTTTTCTATTTCTTCTCCTTTCCTTTTTAAGCTTTCATCTACTATCTGCAATACTTGCTGCTGTATTTCTTCCTTAGCTGTTTCTTTGAAGGTGTCTAATTTCTTTTCTAACCCGTCAATCTTCGCTTGTACTTCTTCTTTATTTTCCACCTGCATTTTCACTAATGCTTGTTTTAGGCCCTCGACCATAAGATTGGTGTGATCGTACGCCCTTTTCTCTCTCTCTCCCGCATCGCTTCTGATTGCTTCTTGTATCTTTTTTTAGCGTTCTTCTTCCTTTTTTGCCCGTTCTTCGGCTTCTTGTCTTTGCTCCTGCACATTGCTTGTAATTGCTTCTTGTAACCTTCTTTCCCTTTCTTCGGCATCAGTCCGAATTCCTTCTTGTATTATGTTTTCCCTTTCTTCGGCCTTTTCTGCTTCTTTTAGGGTCATTTCGTGTACGTCCTCCATTTTCCTAAATAATGCTTTTATTATTCCACTTAATTCAGTTTCTAGCTTCGAAGCTTAAATTAATAGTACAATTTGTACAATTGCTAATAGTAAGCCCATGTGAGGAAGCACTTACAGAAGTGCTAGTACTAGTTAAAACACTATTTGTACTGTTTAAAGAAGTACTAGTACTGCTTGCAGTAGTATTGGAGTTTGAAACAACAGTAGTAGGAAAAATTTGGCAAGAATTTTTTTTTCTAAAGAGTCCTCAATGTAACCTTCAGCTACAGTAGAGGACTTCCATTCTCCATGTCGTTTAATTGTATGCGTTTTCCAATAAGGGTGGATCGATGTTGAAATGGAATAAAACAAGCTGTGTGTGAGGTATTAACAAAATTCTTTTTTTATTTGAAAGGCCCATGTATGCCATTATGTATGAAATATGACATCGATCAAATGTTCTCCGCGGCTTCTCACGGTGGCACAGATCCGAGAGGTCCAATTTTCAATGACTCTGCCGCATAGATCCGCCTGAATTTGAGTGATGGCCTGGGTTATGTTGACTTTGAGGGCATCGGTCGATTGCGGCTTAGTGGCATAGACCTGCGATTTCAGAAAACCCCACAAGAAAAAGTCTAGCGGGGTCAAATCGCACGATCTTGGTGGGCAATTCACGTCACCTCTGCGAGAGATAACCATGCCCTCAAATCTTTCATGCAGAATGTCCATCGTGGCGTTAGCTATGTGGCATGTAGTGCCGTCCTGCTAGAACCACATGTCGTCCACGTCCATATCGTTCAATGAATGATTTTCATGTTTACAAATTATTTATAAACAGTTACATTAACAGTAGTACAACTGAATCAATGAATGATTTTAATGTTTACAAATTATTTAGAAACAAATTAACAGTACTACAACTGAATGAATGATTTTAAATTTTACAAATTATTTATAAACATTTAAATTAATAGTACAATTTGTACGATTGCTAATAGTAAGCCCATGTGAGGAAGCACTTACAGAAGTGCTAGTACTAGTTAAAACATTATTTGTACTGTTTAAAGAAGTACTAGTACTGCTTGCAGTAGTATTGGAGTTTGAAGCAACAGTAGTAGGAAAATTTGGCAAGCATTTTTTTTCTAAAGAGTCTTCAATGTGACCTTCAGCTACAGTAGAGGAGGACATCCTCCATGTCGTTTAATTGTAGAAAGATCAGCTCTGGAATCTGCTAACAGATATGTGGATGATTTTCGGAAACAGTATGCGGTATATAGACTGCAATCTGCCAAATTTAAGAATGATGCAATCCTGGAGGGTAAATTTATTATTTGCGTACTTAATGAAAAATCGACGATGACTAATATTAGCTGGACATAAAGCTACATATTTTCGATAAAACCCCAGGTACAACTCTCCAACAACGGTGCAACTTCTTGGAGCTTTGGTTTTTGCATCTGGTATGTTTACTAACAATGTGCTTGCCAGGTCTTCAATACTATCTTCAGTCATCTTGTAACGCTAGCTTCCGTTTGAATTTGATTAATTCAATATTAAATAATCTATGCAAATTTAAACGTCGTCGACCTTTAGTGTTATCAAGAAACACGGCGTGTCAATGTCCCAGAAGATAACGGGCGCGGGCCCAGGCCGCACCCAAAGATAACGGCAGCGCTAGACAAAGAAAAGCCGCGCGCCGCCTCCCCACCTAGAAACTTTGCAAGGCATATAAAATGAGTTGCAGAGCTCATTCGAGAGAGATTTTCAATTCAGATTTTTATACTTCGTTTCCAGTTCCCGATCTCCCTTCCTGTTTCCCGTCCGGCCCAGACAAATTCTCACTTATTCTTCTACCTCGAATTCCTGATTCCCTTCCGATATTCGCTAGAAGACCAGACCTGAAATTCGCTAGAAGTAGAAGCCTTCGTCAGAAGACCCACTTCGCTTACTTAAAACCTTCCTGCTAATAAACCTGAAGCTCGCTAGAAGTGGAAGCCTTCGTCAGAAGACCACTTCGCGTACTCAAAACCTTCCTGCTAATAAAAAAAAGTCTAGCGGGGTCAAATCGCACGATCTTGGTGGCCAATTCACGTCACCTCTGCGAGAGATAACCATGCCCTCAAATCTTTCATGCAGAATGTCCATCTTGGCGTTAGCTATGTGGCACGTAGTGCCGTCCTGCTAGAACCACATGTCGTCCACGTCCATATCGTTCAATGAACGATTTTAATGTTTACAAATTATTTATAATTTAAACATTTAAATTAACAGGACCACAACTGAATAAATGAATGATTTTAATTTTTTTCCAACTATAAACATTTTAATTAACAGTAGTACAACTGAATCAATGAATGATTTTAATGTTTACAAATTATTTAGAAACAAATTAACAGTACTGCAACTGAATGAATGATTTTAAATTTTACAAATTATTTATAAACATTTAAATTAATAGTACAATTTGTACAATTGCTAATAGTAAGCCCATGTGAGGAAGCACTTACAGAAGTGCTAGTACTAGTTAAAACATTATTTGTACTGTTTAAAGAAGTACTAGTACTGCTTGCAGTAGTATTGGAGTTTGAACCAACAGTAGTAGGAAAAATTTGGCAAGTATTTTTTTTTCTAAAGAGTCTTCAATGTAACCTTCAGCTACAGTAGAGGAGGACATCCTCCATGTCGTTTAATTGTAGAAAGATTCGCTCTGGAATCTGCTAACAGATATGTGGATGATTTTCGGAAACAGTATCCGGTATATAGACTGCAATCTGCCAAATTTAAGAATGATGCAATCCTGGAGGGTAAATTTATTATTTGCGTACTTAATGAAAAATCGACGATGACTAATATTAGCTGGACATAAAGCTACATATTTTCGATAAAACCCCAGGTACAACTCTCCAACAACAGTGCAACTTCTTGGAGCTTTGGTTTTTGTATCTGGTATGTTTACTAACTATGTGCTTGCCAGATCTTCAATATTATCTTCAGTCATCTTGTAACGCTAGCTTCCGTTTGAATTTGATTAATTCAATCTATGCAAATTTAAACGTCGCCGACCTTTAGTGTTATCAAGAAACACGGCGTGTAAATGTCCCAGAAGATAACGGGCGCGGGCCCAGGCCGCACCCAAAGATAACGGCAGCGCTAGACAAAGAAAAGCCGCGCGCCGCCTCCCCACCTAGAAACTTTGCAAGGCATATAAAATGAGTTGCAGAGCTCATTCGAGAGAGATTTTCAATTCAGATTTTTATACTTCGTTTCCAGTTCCCGATCTCCCTTCCTGTTTCCCGTCCGGCCCAGACAAATTCTCACTTATTCTTCTACCTCGAATTCCTGATTCCCTTCCGATATTTGCTAGAAGACCAGACCTGAAATTCGCTAGAAGTAGAAGCCTTCGTCAGAAGACCCACTTCGCTTACTTAAAATCTTCCTGCTAATAAACCTGAAGCTCGCTAGAAGTGGAAGCCTTCGTCAGAAGACCACTTCGCGTACTCAAAACCTTCCTGCTAATAAACCTGAAACTCGCTAGAAGTGGAAGCCTTCGTCAGAAGACCCACTTCGCGTACTTAAAACTTTCCTGCGAATAAACCTAAAGCTCGCTAGAAGTGGAAGCCTTCGTCAGAAGACCCACTTCGGCAGCTCAAATTATTCCCTTGTAAATAATCCCGACATTAATTAGGCTTAACAGTCCCACTAACTCAAGCCCGTTGTATGCAGCCGCGAGATTAATTTCTTGTCTCGCAGATAACTGCCATAAACTATCGAGTTTCAACTCAAAATAGTTTATTTTAATTTCAATGCCTAACAAAAATAGCCCGCATTCGATTAATTCCTTGTCTCGCAGATAACTGCCTTAAACTTTCGAGTTTCAACTCAAAACAGTTTATTTTAATTTCAATGTCTAACTAAAATTACCCGCATTCGATTTGCAAATTCGCGTGAGCAAGCAAACTGCTACTAATTATTCAGATTAGAGCTAGTTACGTACATGGCATGTCCATGGGGAAATAACATCTTCAAGGCACGAAAACTTCCAGGGCCAGCGAGGTTATCCTGCAGCGACGATCGCGCTAAAGAAACGCACTCCCGGTTCAGCGGCCGTCGAGGCCTCCCGGTGAAAATCGTAGCAGTCCAATTAGGGTAAGAAATACAGTAATTAACCTAATTTCTTCACGTGTTTACAGACGTCAAAATAGAACCGGCAGAAGATTTGACAGCACGAGCTCCAGAGCGTCGACGCGGCGCAAACTTCCGCAAATCCGCGAGGCGACATCCGACTACCTCCGAGGGTTTAATACAACGCTGAAACACCCGCCGTCCGTCCGTGTTTCTATGGTTGCGGATCCTCCAGGGATGCGAAACGGCATTTTAAGAACCAGATCCACTTTATTGTAATATACAATTTAAATTCACAAACTTCCAGTAAATGCTAAATGTATCTATAGTTAAAACAGAATAAATTGTTTAAATGTATTTCTATGGTGTCTGGTGTGTTAATCTATGGTATATCTGAGTGAACATAGTGAACCGAGTGTCGGGAATCGCAAAGAGAATGACATCGCGTAATTCTATCCATTGCTTCGGATGCAATTAATTCAACATTTCTTTTCCATTCATTTTTTCTTCTCTTTTCTTCTACTAAGAGTTCTAGTCTTTCTTTTTCCGGAGTTTCAGTAAGAATGCGCGTTTTACCTTTATTTTTAAACATTCTTTTTTTGGTGCTCAACCATTTTTGGGTAAGGTCTTAAAGCTTCAGGTGTTATTGCACTTGCATTGACTTGTAAGGGTTGAGTTGGTGACTGTGATATAGAAGTGGATGGGAGTGCATATTGTTCTAAAGTGCTACAATGGCTCAAGCTATCAGCTGATGCAGTTGATGATGTATTGTTATCGATTGCAGCTGGGGTTAATTCCGAATTTCTTTCTGAAATTTGTGATCGGAGAAAATCATCATTGGTGAAACAGTCGGGACTAAAAGGGACTACCTTTGCTTTCTGAAACCGGCCAGAATATTTTTTCTCGAGAATGCTGTATCAAATGTTTGGCCAGTCAAACCGGCGATTTCATGAATGGATATTCTTCGGCCAGGATTTGAAACCACCCAGTTATTAAAAACGTTCTTCAGCTTTGATCTAAAAGGTTCGAAGACAGCTATGTGTAAAGGTTGAGGCCGATGTGTCGTGTGCGGGAGAAACGAAAGTAAAATAATTCCATTTTCAGCTATAATTTACCAAGAGCAGTGATAATCACCGGCAATAATTTTGACAAATAACAACACGAAAGTGCTTTGCCTAGAAATAACCCGAGGCGAAGTCCAACCTGCTGTATTGTGCCCCTCCTGGAATGCTCCGTGAACTACATGCAGACCACAGGATCCTAAATCCAGTATATTCACATCTCGATCTTCTTGCAAGAGTTTTAAAAACTTCAAATTAACATTGGGTCCATCCATAGAGACGATGAATTTTCAATTGAATCACTTATTTGAGAAACCAGATAAGTCCCATAAAGATAGTTCTGAGATAATAAAACAAAATGTCTAACTATTTTCAGTAGTCACTTTTTAAAAGTTTTGTTATTACTCAAGGTCAATGTGAACTAGTTAAAGAGTTTTTTCACAAAGAAGCAAAAATATTCGAAATCAAAGATGACAAAAAGCCGACTTGAAAAAATGGTCATGTCGACTTTCTCAAATAAATTTTATTAAAAAAAATTATAAAATAGTCGTTACATATTGAAAACATAATTTTATATAGTCTCTGGCTCTAATTCACCATCAACAGTGGGCCATAAAAAGATTTCTTCGTAAAAACTTTTCATTTCTTCATTGTCAGGTAGATAACTTGCAAACTTTTTAATATTAACCATTTTTTTATTTTTAATAGGTACTTTAATATTGGGGTAAACCGGTTCTGTACAAAGTAAGTTGGGTGTACGATGTTTTGTTCCTACATGAAACTTATAACTCACTAATCCATCAAGTGATATGCTGTAACAGTGCCTTTCAAGTTGTTGTTATAAGAGAACTGCATAAACGTCGATATGTTGAATGGGATTCTTTCACTACGTTGTCCTACACTCCAGACATTTCTTTTATAAAATCTAGGCCACCAACTCTTAAAATCTTTAATGATGCTGTTATCATTCTCTATGAGTTGCACCATAAACTGTTTTTTGCTACTTGCATTGATAAAGAGTTCAGTGTATTGCTTAAGGGTATAAACTCTATCATTTTTCTTAAGGAATCTCTTAACTACCCCGAAGTCCCTGTCACATGGCAGGAATGAATGGCCACGTATTGGGAAATATTGATCAACTGTCTTAAATCGTCCTATTTCTGTGACTGCAGAAAACATTCTCACAGTTGTGTGGTTTTTGTTTTGTCCAGGACATCCATCCATGAACACATGCACATGTTGAACGTCTGGTGGAACATACTTTTCTATATAATTTGCAATGAACGAGCAAACCTCATTGGGACCTTTTTTTGCCATACCTTCGTGGTACATGTAAAAATATGCTTTACCCGTTTTAACGTCATGTATGTCAAAAACGGAAACTGTCAGTTGATGTAGGTAAAATGTTTCTTGAACAGGAATCTGAGGCAAACATATGTTTTGCATATAATCAACAGCTATTATCGCTACACTGGGGTCATCTTGATAAAGCTCTTTCAATGTATTAATTTTTGAATGAAACTTTTTAGCACGTCTGATATGGACTGCCTTTTCAGCTACAGCCACTCGTTTTGCATTGTCATTCAGCTTTTTGGATTTTATTTTTACTGTTCTTCACACTAGCAGCAAGTGTCGGCCTGAGGTCGTCCAAAACTTAAACTGAACCGTTATTGGGATACTTAGATAAAAACAAATCGTGCATCTTTTTTATGTCAAGTTTTTCGCTTAGGTACTGATAGTCTCTATTGCTGTAATGAGCTTCTTTAGTGGGAAATGAAGCAATATGTGAAACAATCAGGCCGGCTGGTTTGGAGTTACCTGGATTGGATTTTCCTCGTAAATCTTCACTTCTATCACATCGCCATTCCACACTTTTAACACATTTTTACGTTTAACTCGATCAGTATTATTCTCAGCCATTTTAATCAAACGGCAGAATGACATCATTCTTAAAACACAAGTCACAGCTGCGATTTTGTTTCAGAAACCCTACAAATCCTGGATATATCTATCGGGTTTTGAAAGTAAACACAATACTTAATGACGGCTTTTGTACAGGCGAGTGCAGGAATTTGTCTAGTTTATAAAGCAAACGATGCGTCTTGTTATTAAGAACGAATTTTTCGTAAAATGTCAAAATACGTCATATGTGGATTTGTCGGGTTTCTCAAATAAGTGATTCAATTGTTTTTGAAACACGTCAGTAGCTTTTGCTCCATTCATAAACACAGAAGTAAAGTACCTATTACAAGGATTAAATAAAGTATTTTATTAAATAAGCAAAATTGTCATTACCGTGAAGCTAGAAACTAATTATTATTTTACAGCATTTGTGCTCTCTCCGAAAAAGCTGTCGCGAGGATTGAGGGGCGTGATTTTAACAATGTGTTGCTCTATAAACGCAGCGGCGTCGTGATTGCGTTTTACATAGTTTGTAAAATAACACTTACGCATTTCGACCAGGTTATAACCTAGCCGGCGAATTCTCGCTGATACAGCCTCTGTATTCTTACGGCGGGCGTGTTTATTTCGTTCGTTAAGCGGTCTTGTTTGGTCTTGAAAACATTGTTCCACCCGTAAAAATAACACCCGTGAAACTGATACACCGTGTTCGTTTCACGACAGAAGCCGTTAACGAGAATTCCCTGAGGCAGTCTAACTTCGCGCCCCGTCCCCACGTGTTGCAGACGCACACTCTCGCTATGTTCAACTCACAAAAGCCGTTGAATGGCAACAGTATACTGCCGATCGCCCAACCTATAACCTCCACGGGGTATAAGCCCTGTAGTTTCAGGAATAAACAAATTACGCCTATAAACTAGCATGCATGAGCTAGCTATAGTGGCAACGTTGTTCTTTAGGGGGCGAACACCATTTTCTGAAAAATATCGGTGACTAAATTTCAACGTCGCTTTTCTTAGAATGATGACATCCTGGATGCAGTAAGTGACTAGATCGCGTTTTATATAAAAAACGACGTTGTTTTCACTTTCCGCATTGTACCACTTAAAAAAATCTTTCATAGCCGTAACAGACGAACGTTTGAACAACACAAATTCGGGACATGCAGAAACACTGTTAGAATTTTCAAACGCAGTGTCCTGCCGGCATTCGAAATCGTAAAATACGTAAAAGTACAACTTGCTGTTCAGCAGTTTAACGTCAGTCTTGTTCTTGACCATATAACAGAAGTGCCTAATGGGCTGTTCACTTTTACATTTGTATATTTATAGCCGCACCTATGCTTTGAATTCGCGGGAACAGTGAAATAGCATGTTCGACAACGTTTGAATTGTTGACACACCTGCTTTAAAATGTGACTGTTAAAGCAATCCTGGCCTCTAAAATCCCTGTTACAAATATTAGAGGCAACCATGTTGTTATTTTTAGCGCAGGGTGGGCTGTCGTGGCAACAGGAACATAAGTAGCGGCAGTTTTTGTGTGTCACCACCGGTCTTTAAGGCACTGAATTGTACGTGAACTTAACACCGTGAAACAAGAGTGAATTAACAGTCTAAGCACTGTTGAAACACTAGCGTTAATTAATAGTCTCAGAGTTACAGAAAATAGATGTTTATTGCCAGTAGCAGATAAACAAATAAACACATAAATATAGATAGATGTGTATGTATAGAACAGTGAGTAAATGAAGTGCACACATAGATGTAAATATAAATGAGGACAAACCGATCAAGTCTGTGTATGGCACAATGGCGTTAGCCGAGCAGCGTGACTAACACAGTGCCACACACGAGACGAAAGATATAGGTACAAAGTGTGTGTGACACAAGTGATGTAATCGAACAGCGGAATCACGGTTACCGTGCCACACACAAAATACAAATAATCAACAAATATAGCAAAGGAAATATATACAAGATTAAAATTAAGAAACTTAAAGCTAACTTACTTGCTAAACTAAACTCAAGTCCACAACACTACCTAGTGCGTGAGACCGCTCTCAGGCGGCGGGGAAGATGTCGCGCTCCGGCGACGCCTACGACGCGCTCCGGCGTCGAGGAGCGGCGCTGGCGTGGATCTTCAGGTGCCCGGACGTTGGCGGCGGCACGGGACGGCAGCTGGCTAGCTCGGCGTCTCCCGTGGTCGACGTCGGTCACGGCGGCGAAAATCCAGCAGCAGCGACGATCTGATCTTTGTTACTACTTGGGCCTCAATCTGTCTAATCCCAAGTAGTAACTGCCTTCCGAGTCTAAGGACTGCCAGGAAGTGCTTTCTGTGTCGATGAACGATGAACTTCCTCATCGTAGTCGCCCAGTTGCCGGATTAGCGGGTTGGGATTGACTTGTAATTTCGCGTAGAACTTTGTGGCCGCCTTCACAATTTGTTCTTTGATCGGTACCTGGAGGAGATCTTCGTGGATCCGTTGGTTGCTCACGAACCATGGAGCGTCGGCTGCGCTCCTCAGCGCTTTGCTCTGGATGACCTGGAGCTTCTGGACGTGTGATTTCGCAGCGTAGCCCCAAACGGTTGCGGCGTAAGTCATCGCCGGCCTGACGATGGTTTTGTAGATTGTCAGCTTGTTGCTAAGCTAAGTTTGCTACGTCTGTTCGTAAGGCTGTACAGACTGGCCGTGACTGCCTTGGCTTTATTGGAGCAGTACGCGATGTGAGGGCCCCACGTCATTTTAGTGTCGAGGGTGACACCGAGGTACTTCGCCTCGGCTCTCCAGGGTATCGGTTGTTTGAACATCACCACGTCTTCCTCTGGGCGGCGTCTTCGTTTGGTGAAGAAGGCGGTGCTCTTTTCCGCCTTCACTTCGATCCTCCAGGTTTTGAACCACATTTCGAGTGCGTCTGTTGCTGCTTGCACGCGTCGAGTTACAAGCTGCGGGCTTACGGAGCTGGCCAGGACTGATGTGTCGTCGGCGTAGAGTGCTAGTTCAGAGTTTGGCGAACTCGGGAGGTCGCGCACGAGGATGTTGAAGAGGAGCGGTGACAGAAGGGCCCCCTGGGGCACGCCGGCCGTGATGTTTCGCTGGGAAGATCTGGTGCCGTTCAGCTTGATTTTGAAGGAGCGATTCTTCAAAAACGAAGCTATCAGCTGGACTAGAGCTAGCGGCAGCTTGGCTTCCAGCACCTTATAGAGGAGTCCTTTGTGCCACACCTTGTCGAACGCCTTGGAGACATCCAGGAAGACAGCAGCAGTCGATTGGTTCTTATTGTAGCCCGAGGCGATGTGTTCCGCTACTCGCAGGACCTGGTGGACTGTGCTATGTTGTGCTCTGAAGCCGAATTGCTCGTCTGGAATGCTGTTATTTTCCTGGAAAGCAGTCTTCAGTCGCTCCAATATGATACGCTCGGCCAATTTTCCCATAGTTGGTAGCAAGCTGATCGGACGATAGTTTTGCGGGAAGTTTGACGTCGAGGTTTTGCTGGTTGGTGAACTCCTGGAATTCGTCCCTCTTGTTCGGGAGGCCGTTGGCGTTCCAGTACGCCATCTGCAGCGGATTTGGCCGCGTTGGTTTGTTATACATTAACCGGCTTGAATAGACTGCTGATATCCTAGGCACAGCTGAGGAGGCCGGTAATGATTTCAGCGCCGGAAGTGGCGCCGCTGAGAGCGGAGAGGACTTTTTGCGCTACTTTTATGGGAGCTCCTTCACCTGAAGAATTGCTTGTTACAACATCCTGAACTACCATTATTTCTGGATCAGTAGAAGCAGTCGAAGGAAGGACGTTTTCCAAGGTGACTTCATCTCGAGTCGAAGTCAATTTGGGTCTTTTAGAGGCCACGGCGTTATTCTCTTCGGCGTCTTGTAACGTCCCACTGCTTTGAGTTGACCCCATGCCAATTTATTCTAGTCGAGATTCTTTTGTGTTCCATGTTGTAATTTTAGTCTTTCCAGTCACTTTGTCTCTGGCAATTTTGTTAATTTTGCAATACCAAGTTGGAGAGCATCGCAATAAGGCCGGCCAGGTCGATGGGCTTGCAGCTGGGTTCGGTGGAGGTCTTGGCGAGTTCGGAGCGCGCGAGGCTGGCCGTCGCTGGCGTCGCGACGGTAGGAGCGCGTGTTACACTGGCACTAACTATTTCGCTGTACGGTGCACTTTTTTGCGCACTTAACGCTCTAGAGTTACTACTACTACTTATATTATTAAGACTAGCACTTACCGCTCTGGCTTAGCTCTGGACGGGTGCCCTAGGTCCTGCAGGTTTAGGGTAGGCGCTGCATCCCTTGTAGCTGGATGGGCTCCGCTGCAGTTGACGCAAGTGGTTGGCGTATCCCTGGATTTTTTGCACTCACTCGAATGGAGGTTGTCACCGCACTTCACGCACTTGGGGCAGCATCGCTGCGAGTGCCCGAACTTTTGGCACCGATGGCACTGACCGATCGCGGTTTTATGTCTTTCCGACTCGACTTTTACGCGCAGATGGAGCACTTCATTTAAATCGAAAACTTTTTTCGCGGCCGCGGATCTTGTTAACTGCACAAGCACAAGCGGGATGGGCTTCTTATCCTTGCCCAGGTGCATGCGGTGCACCGATTTGACGGGGAGATTTTTGGCCTGGAGGTTCTTCAGGACCTCGAGCTCGGTGATGGGCTCCGGAATGCCCCGGATTACGAGTTTTAGCGGCTTGTCCTCCGCTAACTGATACGTATGAAAAGGCACCTTCTCGCTGGTTAGGTGCCTCGTCATTTGCCTGTAGTCATCAGCCATGGCAGGATGGATGCTGATGCCCCCTTGTGTGCTCCTTGCCTTAAGGAACACAATCTTTTTAGCTTGCGAAAGCGGCGGATAACTTACCCCAATTCTCCTTCGTGTGCAACACAACTGGGGGAACTCGCTGGAGGTTCCCGGCCTGGGGCACCTCCTCCTCGTCTTCGTCGATAGTGGACAGAACCTCTAAGGGGTTCTTCGTCTCTTCGGATCGAGCCTTCTGAGCTGGCGGGGGCGGCTGCGATGTCTTCTTTGCCTTGCGCTTCCGAGAGACCTCGGTGTCCATGCGCTCCTCCTGGTGATGCTGTTTGGCTTTCAGGCTAATGAGACCTTGAGCTCTCCATTCAGCTTGAGGCAGTCTTCAACCTGGACTAAGCCATCATATTGCCCACTATGGCTGTCCACCGATGGGAGAATCGATTTCGGGCATGAGATGGTGCTCTAATAGAGTACGGATCATCTGTCCTATCGACTGGAATCTCACCCAGTAAAGCAAGGCTTCCCATAAACATAGTTGTACTATCGGCACGGCGATCACTCCAAAACTCATCCAAATTTCCTCGTGGCAACGGAGTCTCTGCGTAATTGACGTCATCTCCATTCATAACTGCGTCAGACGCTCGCAGCTGATGTACATAATTAGACACAAGGGCAGATTTCTTTCCCTTCTCACTAAAGTCTAGTTTTATGTTTGACATCACAAATTTAATTGATTTGCGCGCACACCAACCTAGGAGTCCGGAAACTCGGCCTGCATCCTCCTCGAAATCCTGGAAGGACTTGTACTTACCTGGGGGGCTGGTGAGGCGTCGGTGGTTGAGGAGGCGGCGGCGGCGGCTACCGCGGCGATGCGGGCGGCCTCTGCGGCGCGGGCGGCTGCGAACTTCTGGTAACGAAGTTCGTCCATCTCTACCCAGACAACACACTGATGTACAATGGACATCCACTGAACGTCCGTTAACGGCCGAACAAGTAGTCCAGTGGACGTCCAGAATTCGTCTACTGGCCTTCCAATGGATGTCCAGAGGGCACAGTTTTGGACCAACATAGGATGTCCATTCTGGACGTCCATTGGCCGTTTGATATGGACGTCCATTGGCCCTTTGATATGGACTTTTAATGTACTAACATGCTAATGGTAATATTTTAAAACGTTTATTAAATTAACAATACATTTTTTGTAGTAATTATAGATAATACAAAAAATAATACATATTATTTTAAATGTTAGAAAGTTTATTGCTTTCGTTCCTTGGCACTTCTCAACCATTTCATAATGGACTTTTCAAATTCAATTTGGGATCTGTCACTAAAGGCATCTAGCCCAGCTTCTAAAAAAAGAGTGTGTGCTACGTGTGTTACACAAAAATGAAATACTTACGTAATGCAAGTTTATTCATAACAAGTTTATTGAATGCCCTTTTCTGCCTTTTTCCATAATAGCTGAATTCCGAGGCTAACTTATTTGAAATTAATTTCTCTAAAATACGAACTACTAAGTCGTAGACAGTTCCGCCTCCCAGGCGTGATAGTTCTTTTACCTGTAATTAAAGAATTACATATAATTATAGCAATACAAATAAAATTAGTGAGATAAGTCAGTTTCAATTTTTTTTAAATAAACACAATAATTTCAATAAATAATTTATTTTTCGAAATGCTATACTATTATTGTATTTTAACTGAACTACAAAAAGAGATGTAAAGTCATTCATTACAGCCGCCCTCCGTCGTTATAAGGTTTACAACGGCCGTCGGCTGTTCAGGATCACATGATCTTTAATCTTATGCAATTATTCTTAAAATGTATAAATGTTTATTACGAAAAATATAGAACGACACACTACCAATACGCAAATAAAGGAGTTGGTTGATTCAGATTATAAACTTCGGCAATCGCTTTGTTTTACAAAATACAATAGCGTTTGTTATTTGCCATATATCGGCCTGATGACGTTAAGAATTATTTACTTTACTTTATCAACAAATAAAATTAAGTGCCTTACTGTTTTATTAAACTCGTCCTCATTTTTCAGGAACTCTTCAAATTCTTCCAGAGCATTATTATCTGTGACTGGAAGATCAAACTTGTTAAAAATGGATTCAATTACTTCTTCTCTGCGAGCAGCTGCAATTGTTGAATTTGTATTGGATACTGCATCTTCTAGTATTTGAAGTCTGTCATTAATGCTACTTAAGAGTCCATTTTGAATATTTTGTTTTTTGATAACCTTTATTAACACTTTTGCTGCGGATTCGGTTTTTTTTATACGCATGTGCGGATTTATTTTTTACAAATTATTTCACAGATTCATGTTTTAATTGTTGTATTTTGACGTTTTAGTTATAGTTTCCATTATGTAGTTAGATTGAGATGGCTTATGTACAAGACGCACATATGCGTCGTCCGCACATTTGTATGTACATTTAGTAATATGCGGTGGACGCACTTGTGCGTCGTTGGCTTTTAGTTCGGCCGAACCTAGTTTTGATTCAAATAAACAAATTGTGTTGCTATTTTATATGTTCATAAATTCAAATACAGCTTAAAAAACTTAAAATAATGTTTACAAAAATAAAAACTCAAATAATGGTTACAGAAATAAAAACTTAAAATAATGTTTACAAAAATGCCACAAAATTATTCCTTTTCATGAAACGTTGTAAATATTGACCAATACACAAAGGAGGTTCACCTGGACAACCAAGGCAGTGATAGATGGTGTCCTTCCTCAGATTCTTCTGTATGCAAATTCGGCATCTTTTTCGCAGTGTCTTGCCCTTCTCGTTTGTTTTTCCGATCTTTGTAGGAGTATGCTCAGACACTTCTTCACTACTGAGATTTTCAGTATTTTTCTCTGGCAACAGTTTTTCCAACACCGATAATCGAAAGTCATAAAATGAAATTTTTTTCCCACTAAATTTGTTGAACAGGAGATGTGAATTGAGTAGCATAAGACAAAGCACATGGATACCAAGTTTCTTGTACCATCGCACAGTTTTTCGTATAGCAGGATAATAAGACATTAGCTGGTGTTCCCTATCCACACCGCCCATGTTCTCATTATATTTCACAATTGGCAAAGGCTTTTCCTTTTCTTGCCCCCTTCTGGTTTGAATGACAGTCATTGTATTTTTGAACTCGCTTGATATGTATGTAATATCTCTCTTGTCTTTCCACTTGCCTACCATGATGTTTTTGAAATATTTGGCTTTAGATTCGCCCTTCTTTAATTTTGATTCTAAGACATCTTTTGGTGCACCTTTCCTGTTAGCACGTAGAGTACCGGTACAGTAAATTTTGTTGTCTATTAAATTTTTTGCTAAATCATAACTATTGTAAAAATTGTCCATAAAAAGAGAATGGCCAGGATTGTTATAGTTTTTCAGTAGAAAATTTACTACCTTTTGGGCGTGATCTTTACCTCCAATTTCGTCCAGCATACCTGAATAAACAGTAAAATTTTATATAATACGGGAAGGCTCGGTCAACATGTAGAGTTTCAACCCCTATTTATGACGTTTATTAGGTATGTACTGTCTAAAAGACAGCCTGCCCTTCCACAAAATCATTGATTCATCTAGAGATAAGTTTTTCTGTGGATAATATAGTTCCTTCATTTTATCATTGAAAAAATTTAGAATAGGTCTGATTTTGTACAATCTGTCTTCCGGTAAAGGTTCATTTTCCAAAGGGTTCTTGGAAAAATGCAAGCATCGTAGAATTATCAAATAACGATCACGACTCATGTGTGATGAAAAACAAGTCAAGTTGAACAGTCTATGCCTCTTCCAATAATCTTGCAATCGATTCAACTTTATGGTGCCCATATGAAAAGTTAAACCAATGAAAATAAGAAATTCTGGTTCCGTTACGTCTTTCCAACTTGATATTCTCGAGCGGCTACATTCACTATTCAAAAGTACTTCTATTGCGTACCGATTTGTTTCTTCCACGATTTTGTGAAGTAACTCACCATCGAACAACATTCTGAACCAGTCGTAGGGTTCACCGGTTGTTGGCTGTGGCACTAATAACCCGGTGACCTTGGCAAAGGGAAATTGCAGCATATTGCCATCTTCTTGCCAATCCGTAGATAAATCTTGTTCCATTTCTAGAATTTCATCGCCGTCGGATTCAGCTAAAACTGTATTTATATTTGTAAATATTTGAAACAATATAAATGTACGGTACTGTACTTACGGTCGTCATCGGTATCGATCTGTTGTTCCTCTTCACTGTCTGAGTTTAACAAATAATGAAGCATTTCACTTTCACTAAGGTTTTTTGGATCTCTAACACCAATTTTTCTCCTTTTGATACCTGATGGGCCTGGTCGGCTACGTTCTTCGTCGTTCATCATTAATAATAAAACCGTAAAATTAAATCGCAAACTAACTCCACTCTTATAAATTTCAAAGCCTTAGAAATGTGCGGTGCAAAATTTGTGGCAAGCCGTCAACAGCGGAACTCAGACTGAGCCGGTAAACCTAAATGTATCAAAAACGCACATGCGCGTCGTCCGCACCTAGCGGAAGGAGCATTTGACGCACATGCGGTGAACTCGGTGTCCATGCGCTCCTCTATGGGGGCCTCGGATGGCCTCTGGATTGGCTGGGGGGCCGCTGAGGCGGCTGCCGCGGCAGCTTTCTCGGCGCGGTAATCTTGGATGAGTCCGTCCATGAAGGCGGAGACCTGGAGGTTGAAGGCCGCGATCACATCCTGCGGCAAGTCGGAGTTGTCCTCGGAGGGGGCTATCGCGCTTGGGTTCTCCTCGTGGGGCCGGAGCTGGTTGAGCAGCGTTGGCGATATTAAGTCGCTGACGGTGGATTGGCTTGATGTCCCTGATGCGTCAAGTTTTGACATATTCGCAATAACGACCACAAGGGCTTTGACAAACAGTAATTGTCGCTACTGTTTATGACTATTATGCTGTTTTTACGGCGACAAAACTCACCCCGTTCAGGCTTTGGCGGTTGTGGCCGAATCCTGCAGGCAGACTTTTTCGATCCACATGCAGGTGTAGCTCGTCATGGGTGTTTGTTGCTTTGCAGCACCTTGTCGATGGTGGCCAACATAACGTCGACCGACAGCTGGCTGACTTTACGGAACGAAAAGCCAAGGGGTTTGTCTGCGAAATTGTTGTTCCGTAGTCATCCCTATGCGATCAGAGACCTTCATACAGCTAATCACAAACACTGTCGAAAGCGAATAAGTACGATTGTGTACTGAAGCGAGCTGCGTGGAATTTCTCTTTACTGGCTGCGTCTACAGTACCTAACTTACATTAAAGTTAAGTTATAATATAAAAATATTAGTAATATCAATTTTTATCAATATGTAACAATGGAAAAACAGCCCAATTATTTCCATATTTTAATTTAACACATTTTACATCAATTTCATTAATATTCCACATACTGTACACACTGTACTCTCAAGTTTATTCTTTCGATCTCGTCGATGACGTCTTGCTCGGATGCTTCTGATTTCGTCGTCGTAGTCGCTTTGATCCATCCTTGATCGGAATGAAGCGGCTTGTTAGACCATTCTTTTATATCACGTCGTTGTTAGCATTCTTTTTATAAAAAACAGTTGCAAGTGTCCGCCACTGCGGAGCACGTGGAACCAACGACCCGAAGGCCTGGACTTAACACGTGCTCTCGGATTTTGAAATGCAACTGCTGGAACAGAAACTGGAGCTGCGCAGGCTGGAACGTCTGCACGCTGCGGTGGCTGGCTTGGGACTCTCTCCAATATGCAATCGCTTTCTGTTGATCGTTGAACTGCATGGCAACTGGAGTACCGAGACTAAGTGTCTCACCTCCTTCATCTGATATGGGCACTTGGCGTTGGATGTTGTGTGGCTGCTTATCTGCAGCTTGCCCCTAGCATGTCATACAAGAGAACCATTTTTGGTCTTTTATGTCGGTGGTGAGCTTCCTCGTCGTAGTCCCCCAGTTGCCTGATTAGCTGGTTGGGATTTGCTTGCAGCTGTGCGTAGAATTTTGTGGCCGCCTCCACAATGAATTCTATAATCGCTACCGGTGCTCTGATGGAGGATGCGACCGTTGCGGTTTGCAACTCTGCTGTTCCAGGCAGCGTGCTTTGCGTTGATATCCCCGGCGATGACAATCGACGCCACCTTCGAGGAGCAGGTCGAGATCCTGCCCCAGAAGGTGGCGGTTTGGCGTGTTGTAAATTGCCGCCAGTTGAATGGGGCCGTCTTCTTTGGTTTCTACGCAGATTGGGGTGGCTTCTGCGTTCTGCAGGTCAGGCGTCGTCAACGCGTGATTCTCGATAGATTTTTTAACGTAGATGGCCGTGCCGCCGCCTCTGGCGTTAGGTCGGTCGTTTCTGTAGAGCTGGTAGTCAGGCAACTTAGGGTTGTCACCAGCACGGAGGTAAGTTTCGTTCACAAGAAGCATGTTCAGATTGTGGCGGTCAACAAACTCCTGGAGTTCGCACTTCTTGTTCGAAAGGCCATTCGCGTTCCATTAGGCCATCTGCAGCGAGTTTGGGCGTGAGGGTTGTTTATTCATTAAAGTTGAATAAGCTGGCGATGTCCTGGGTGCAGCTCAGGGGGCAGGTAAGGATTTTCAGCGCCGGATTTGGCGCCGCTGATGGCGGAGAGCACCTTTTGCGCTACTGCTGCCAACCTGGTGAAGTCCAGGGAGGAGAGCAGCGCAATTAGGCTAGTTATGTCTTGCGGCTTCGAGCTACAGGTGGGCTTGGAAATGGGCTGCACGGGGGCGGCTGCTGCTGGTGTCGCGGCGGCGGGAACGGTTGTTGCGCGCTCTCTGTCTATAGCACTGTATGAAGCACTATTCGACGCACTGCTTGTTTCACTATTTGATGCGCTAGGCATCGCACTGCTACTACTACTATTAATTAATAAATTAGTACTAGTACTTACCGCTCTGGTGTAGCTGCGGGCGGGTCCCCTAGGTGCTGGTGGTTTGGGGTAGGCTGTGCAGCCCTTGTAGCCGGCTGGATGGGCCCCCTTGCAGTTGACGCAGGTGGCCGGCGTGTCCTTGGTTTTGGTGCACTCACTCGAATGGTGGCCGTCACCGCACTTCACGCACTTGGGGGCGGCACTGCAGCATCGTTGCGAGTGCCGGAACTTTTGGCACCGATGGCACTGTCCGATCGCGGTCTTGCGTCGCGACGACTCGATCTTAACGCGGAGGTGGAGCACTACTCTTAAGTCGAAAATTGTCTTTGCCGCGGCGGATTTCACTAACTGCACTAGCACTAGCGGGATCGGTTTCTTTTCCTTACCTATGTGCAAGCGGTGCACCGACTTCACGGGGAAATGTTGTCGCTTGAGATCCTCCATGACTTCTTCCTCCTTAGTGGGCTCCGGGTGCCTCTAATGACGACCTTCAGGGGCTTGTTCTCCGTCAACAGGTACGTGTTGAATGGCACCTTTTCGCTAGTTAGGAAGCTCGTCATGTTCCTGTAGTCCTTTACGGTTGCGGGGTGGACGCTAATGCCGTCCTGGGTACTTCTTGCCTTTTTAGAAATCAATCTTTTTAGCAGCGAACGCGGCGGATAACTTACCCCAGTGCTGCTTTGTGCGCAGCACAACAGGTGGAACTCGTTGACGTTTCTCGTCCTGGGGCACCTCCTCCTCGTCCTCGTCGATGTTGGACAGAACGTCGAAGGGGTTGTTCGTCTCGTCGGAGGATCTAGCCTTCTGGGCTGGCGGGGGCGGCTGCGTCGTCTTTTTCGCTTTGCGCTTCCGAGAGACCTCGGTGAACTCGGTGTCCATGCGCTTCTCTATGGGGGCCTCGGATGGCGTCTGGATTGGCTGGGGGGCCGCTGAGGCGGCTGCCGCGGCAGCTTTCTTGGCGCGGTAATCTTGGATGAGTCCGTCCATGAAGGCGGAGACCTGGAGGTTGAAGGCCGCGATCACATCCTGCGGCAAGTCGGAGTTGTCCTCGGAGGGGGCTATCGCGCTTGGGTGCTCCTCGTGGGGCCGGAGCTGGTTGAGCAGCGTTGGCGATATTAAGTCGTTGACGGTGGATTGGCTTGATGTCCCTGAAGCGTCAAGTTTTGACATATTCGCAATAACGACCACAAGGGCTTTGACAAACAGTAATTGTCGCTACTGTTTATGACTATTATGCTGTTTTTACGGCGACAAAACTCACCCCGTTCAGGCTTTGGCGGTTGTGGCCGAATCCTGCAGGCAGACTTGTTCGATCCACATGCAGGTGTAGCTCGTCATGGGTGTTTGTTGCTTTGCAGCACCTTGTCGATGGTGGCCAACATAACGTCGACCGACAGCTGGCTGACTTTACGGAACGAAAAGCCAAGGGGTTTGTCTGCGAAATTGTTGTTCCGTAGTCATCCCTATGCGATCAGAGACCTTCATACAGCTAATCACAAACACTGTCGAAAGCGAATAAGTACGATTGTGTACTGAAGCGAGCTGCGTGGAATTTCTCTTTACTGGCTGCGTGTACAGTACCTAACTTACATTAAAGTTAAGTTATAATATAAAAATATTAGTAATATCAATTTTTATCAATATGTAACAATGGAAAAACAGCCCAATTATTTCCATATTTTAATTTAACACATTTTACAGCAATTTCATTAATATTCCACATACTGTACACACTGTACTCTCAAGTTTATTCTTTCGATCTCGTCGATGACGTCTTGCTCGGATGCTTCTGATTTCGTCGTCGTAGTCGCTTTGATCCATCCTTGATCGGAATGAAGCGGCTTGTTAGACCATTCTTTTATATCACGTCGTTGTTAGCATTCTTTTTATAAAAAACAGTTGCAAGTGTCCGCCACTGCGGAGCACGTGGAACCAACGACCCGAAGGCCTGGACTCAACACGTGCTCTCGGACTTTGAAATGCAACTGCTGGAACAGAAACTGGAGCTGCGCAGGCTGGAACGTCTGCACGCTGCGGTGGCTGGCTTGGGACTCTCTCCAATATGCAATCGCTTTCTGTTGATCGTTGAACTGCATGGCAACTGGAGTACCGAGACTAAGTGTCTCACCTCCTTCATCTGATATGGGCACTTGGCGTTGGATGTTGTGTGGCTGCTTATCTGCAGCTTGCCCCTAGCATGTCATACAAGAGAACCATTTTTGGTCTTTTATGTCGGTGGTGAGCTTCCTCGTCGTAGTCCCCCAGTTGCCTGATTAGCTGGTTGGGATTTGCTTGCAGCTGTGCGTAGAATTTTGTGGCCGCCTCCACAATGAATTCTATAATCGCTACCGGTGCTCTGATGGAGGATGCGACCGTTGCGGTTTGCAACTCTGCTGTTCCAGGCAGCGTGCTTTGCGTTGATATCCCCGGCGATGACAATCGACGCCACCTTCGAGGAGCAGGTCGAGATCCTGCCCCAGAAGGTGGCGGTTTGGCGTGTTGTAAATTGCCGCCAGTTGAATGGGGCCGTCTTCTTTGGTTTCTACGCAGATTGGGGTGGCTTCTGCGTTCTGCAGGTCAGGCGTCGTCAACGCGTGATTCTCGATAGATTTTTTAACGTAGATGGCCGTGCCGCCGCCTCTGGCGTTAGGTCGGTCGTTTCTGTAGAGCTGGTAGTCAGGCAACTTAGGGTTGTCACCAGCACGGAGGTGAGTTTCGTTCACAAGAAGCATGTTCAGATTGTGGCGGTCAACAAACTCCTGGAGTTCGCACTTCTTGTTCGAAAGGCCATTCGCGTTCCATTAGGCCATCTGCAGCGAGTTTGGGCGTGAGGGTTGTTTATTCATTAAAGTTGAATAAGCTGGCGATGTCCTGGGTGCAGCTCAGGGGGCAGGTAAGGATTTTCAGCGCCGGATTTGGCGCCGCTGATGGCGGAGAGCACCTTTTGCGCTACTGCTGCCAACCTGGTGAAGTCCAGGGAGGAGAGCAGCGCAATTAGGCTAGTTATGTCTTGCGGCTTCGAGCTACAGGTGGGCTTGGAAATGGGCTGCACGGGGGCGGCTGCTGCTGGTGTCGCGGCGGCGGGAACGGTTGTTGCGCGCTCTCTGTCTATAGCACTGTATGAAGCACTATTCGACGCACTGCTTGTTTCACTATTTGATGCGCTAGGCATCGCACTGCTACTACTACTATTAATTAATAAATTAGTACTAGTACTTACCGCTCTGGTGTAGCTGCGGGCGGGTCCCCTAGGTGCTGGTGGTTTGGGGTAGGCTGTGCAGCCCTTGTAGCCGGCTGGATGGGCCCCCTTGCAGTTGACGCAGGTGGCCGGCGTGTCCTTGGTTTTGGTGCACTCACTCGAATGGTGGCCGTCACCGCACTTCACGCACTTGGGGGCGGCACTGCAGCATCGTTGCGAGTGCCGGAACTTTTGGCACCGATGGCACTGTCCGATCGCGGTCTTGCGTCGCGGCGACTCGATCTTAACGCGGAGGTGGAGCACTACTCTTAAGTCGAAAATTGTCTTTGCCGCGGCGGATTTCACTAACTTTACGGTTGCGGGGTGGACGCTAATGCCGTCCTGGGTACTTCTTGCCTTTAAGAAATCAATCTTTTTAGCAGCGAACGCGGCGGATAACTTACCCCAGTGCTCCTTTGTGCGCAGCACAACAGGTGGAACTCGCTGACGTTTCTCGTCCTGGGGCACCTCCTCCTCGTCCTCGTCGATGTTGGACAGAACGTCGAAGGGGTTGTTCGTCTCGTCGGAGGATCTAGCCTTCTGGGCTGGCGGGGGCGGCTGCGTCGTCTTTTTCGCTTTGCGCTTCCGAGAGACCTCGGTGAACTCGGTGTCCATGCGCTCCTTTATGGGGGCGTCGGATGGCGTCTGGATTGGCTGGGGGGCCGCTTAGGCGGCTGCCGCTGCAGCTTTCTTGGCGCGATAATCTTGGATGAGTCCGTCCATGAAGGCGGAGACCTGGAGGTTGAAGGCCACGATCACATCCTGCGGCAAGTCGGAGTTGTCCTCGGAGGGGGCTATCGCGCTTGGGTGCTCCTCGTGGGGCCGGAGCTGGTTGAGCAGCGTTGGCGATATTAAGTCGCTGACGGTGGATTGGTTTGATGTCCCTGATGCGTCAAGTTTTGACATATTCGCAATAACGACCACAAGGGCTTTGACAAACAGTAATTGTCGCTACTGTTTATGACTATTATGCTGTTTTTACGGCGACAAAACTCACCCCGTTCAGGCTTTGGCGGTTGTGGCCGAATCCTGCAGGCAGACTTATTCGATCCACATGCAGGTGTAGCTCGTCATGGGTGTTTGTTGCTTTGCAGCACCTTGTCGATGGTGGCCAACATAACGTCGACCGACAGCTGGCTGACTTTACGGAACGAAAATCCAAGGGGTTTGTCTGCGAAATTGTTGTTCCGTAGTCATCCCTATGCGATCAGAGGGTGCGGCTTCCCGCGACGCATGAAGTATGATTTCATTTAAACCGTTCTGTAAAGAAAATGGAAAGATTTACAAATTATGTTTTTTATGGAAAAAATAGTTTAATAAGGCGTAACACAAACCTTCGCCAAGAAATAGGGTTCGCGCCGTCATCCATCAATTTGAAACGGAACGCAAGGGCTGTAGCGTGTACATTAAATTTTTAAATCAATTTTGTCCTTTCCGAAACAACTTCCAAATGTCTGAGCAGCGGGAGCACACGTTTGCGGGACTTCACTGGCTGTGATTCTGCCGTCTGGTGCTCTTCCTCTTCCATGCACTGTAGGGGATCATTTCGGTTCTGCAGCGTTGGTCGGGCCTTCTGAGGGGGTGCTTTAGCTTGCATCTCCTTCTTCCTTTTCCGATTTACTTCTGTGAACTCAGTTTCCATCTTCTCCACCTGGGGGACGGAGTCGAGGAGCTGGGCTCTAGAAGACGGCGCTTCGAGGGCGGCGGCGGCTTTCACTGCCTACGGCACGTGCTGGCTGTCGAGCTTGGAGTTTTCCTCCACGGTGCGCCTAATCGCTCCAAGTTTTATCTCGGTGAGCTTGTTGCGGTCAATGTGGCCGCGTTCTCTGGCTAGCTTGCCGCTGGCAGCTCTGAGGAGCCCTCTTACGTAGACTTCGCCTTCACGCTTGAATGTCGCGATGACATCTTGCGGCAGGTGCAAGAAGTCCTCGTAGGGGTCCATCTCGGGTTCGTCAGAGTCCATTCTCCCTGGACTCCTAGCGGGTTGATCTGCAGACAAAAACTTTATTAGCTCAGGCGAGCAAAAGTCGTCGAGGTCAGAAAAGCAACTAGTTGCTTTCATGCACGACTCTAAACGTTTTGTTAGACAATTCTTTTTTTTAGTTTAGAACATTGTTCTAAAAACGTTTTGTTAACAATTCTTTGATGTTGGCGAAGCGCTAAACAACAACGTAAAACCAAGCGCCCGAAGGCCTGGACTTGGCACGTTGCTTTTAGGGTCGGTGGCGCTGCTTGACTCCGAGGCGATGGCTGGATGGGTACGTCCTCTCGCTCCGGGCTGTCGCTGTTCTTCAGCACATTCAGTGCACATCAGGAAATGCCGACACGGCATTATAATGGTGGTGGGGGGAGCGTTGTGACAGGCACAGTGCGTTATCTCTTTCCGTAATTGGATCGAGAGCATTGTCATTGTCACTGGCAGGTCTTACCTCTTCCACAACTTCAACAACTTCCTTTTCCGAGTCAGTAGTACTATTATCTGAAATTAATTTATTAATGTAAACGAAATTTAAAAAATATTAATATTATTCCACATATCATTAACTTCGAACGTAGGAGGTACGTCACCAGGAAGTGCTGTTAGCAAAATTTCCTCTTCCATATTAATAGTTTCGTCATCAGCAACTACATTCTGGAATATTCGCTCCATCGTAGACGCGACGCCGTTCAAAAAGGGTTCCACATCTCCGTCTTCGTCAAATTGTGAAGTTGAATTCCTTATCCTCCTACTATTTGACCGATATGATCGCTTTGATAGAACCTTTATTTGAAGTCCTTCGTCAATAAAGGCTCGAACTTCTCTAATTGTGAGCATCGTTATTTCCCGTATTTTGCCTGTAACAAATGAATTGTGTGTATAGGTCCTGTATTCAATTTTTAAAATGCACCAAATGGGTGTTATTGTTATTACCTATAAATTCCCAGACATTCGGACCTCGTACCCTTAGTAATCTCTGCAACAACGCATGGAAGGATTCAGAATCATTGTTTGTGCGCCTGGATCATTTGTATAGGGCAAATCCGTCCGCACCTACTCTAGTGAGCCATTGCCTTCGGTAATACCTAAAACATAAACAGTTATATAAAACGCACACAATTCGTTTAATTTAAATATGGTTGTTTAAGTAAAATGCGCCCCATTGTGTATCCATATACACATGCTGCAAGGATTAGTTTGGCATAGAATTGTAGCAGAATACTCACGTTAACAACGTTTCAAAAGAATTGGAAAGGTGATTTTCCACGATAAAGTTAGACACATACTGAAATCCCTGTTGGATTTGATTGGTAGGCAATAATGCTAAACATGTCAATATCTTTAGGGACCTTTTCGCAAGTCTGTTATCGCGTAGTAATGGTTTCAAGCCAAGTCCGAATGATTTTCGTAAGATAGCCTAAAACAAATAGACTTATATATACCACATACCAAATATTCAGCCCGTTTAATTACCTGAGCGTAATGAAAGAAACAATCCGCCTTGTTTACCTTTGGAAATTGCCTCTCCAAAGAAGAAACAAGAGGTTTCCCAAATCCGTCAAAATGAATTTCACTTTCTTATTGGGAGAATTTCCCTAAGTTTTTGAAATATTTGGTCATACGCCGCAGTTTTTATGCTTTTCATTAAAGCGTACGCACACGGAAATGCCTAGAAAGTGTTATATTAAACGTTGGTTTGGACAACGATACTATCACTTGATAAAAATACACACGTATCTATATTGTACTGCCATTATAGTCAGTAGCTGACTACTGGCTGGATGACGGGGACGAGTTTTAAATGTACCGTCGATATGGATTTCTTTTGATTCGCTGAGTAACTGCATTAAGTCCTTCGCCAAAAATAACACTGATGTCGAACCTTCTTCACCTATAGTACCCCAACAAAAATTGGTTCCGTCGATTTTACCGTATAGAGGGTTATCGCGGCAAATGTTCCCCAACTCCTCTAAAGTGTTTGGCATAGGGGTGCAACTAACCGGCAATGACGCCTCATAGGTTTTGACAGTGCTGGAAAGGCTATCTTGCTGGCAACATCTGCCGGAGCCCTTAAAAAGAGAACGTAAATAAAACTATAACATTGACAATTTTTGTTAATGAATTTCTTCTCGGTAGAAATACAATAAAAAGTAAACGCAAACAATCTGTTTGAGTATATCTTCGTATTTTAGACCATTTTTCTTATGTTCAATGCAGCTAAACATTTGAAACAACTGTTTTCAAAATCATAATATTTTTGTATATAGATTAAGGCGCGGTTATAAACTTCTCTAGCTTTATCAGTAAACTTACGCTGATTTTTTTGGCTAAAATGTTTTAATCAATCACGAATTTTGCTCCCAAAAAAATTGTCTAATCGAGATTTCAATTTTTCTTTAAGATGAAACATAACGTCGTGTAATTTGGTGAAACTTAAATCACGTTTCTCTAAAATTAATATTGATTCACACATAAAATTGAGAAAATGTGAAATGAAATATAGATACCGATGGGGGCACAATTATATATAACAGCAATAAGATAACATGAATAAAAACATAACACGTATTGCTTGAGTAAGAAAGAGATGAACATAGTAGCAAATATTCGAGAAGGCTTGACGCTTAATTTAAGTATGACATTTGTCAACTAAACATGCCTACTAAAATATTTTTTTCATATGGCCATCTCTTTCTTACTCAAGCATTCTATTTTGTTGTTCATGTTATCTCATTGCTGTTATATATAATTATGGCCCCATCTGTATAGTTCAGGCAATGTTGGTGTAGTCATGTCATCCTCCATTTCATCTTGCTGCAATTTAATAATTTCCCAAATAAAGGTGTCACATTCGTCTTGTCCTTGGTTTAAGAAATACTGTTTTATTGCAGGCCAAGAAGACAGTATTCTGTCGACTGCCTTAGGCAAACTCAACTATCTTGTAGGAACATTCCGTATTATCTGTTGAAGAAGTCAAAACATGATTGCAGTTCTCTTCTGCACGTCCTGCTATTCGAAAACTCTGAATATGTTTTATTAACTAATGTTTCAACCTCATACGTTAATTTCTTGCAAGCAAATTTAGCAGCATTGTGCAATACATGGCAGTTGCAATTAGCCTTTAAAATATACTCATTTTTGCAAAACAATTTTTGGTATACAGAATTGTACTTTCCGTAATTTACTGCTGCATTATCCGCAGAATATGCAGTAACAGTCCATGTTCGTTAAGGCAAGACAAAATCTTCTGTGATATTGCGTCAGATGATTCAAAATCATCAGTGTAGAGATCCAAAATTTTGTTTTTGATGCCTTTTGGTATAAAATAGGTGATAACTAACGGGAATAACTTAATGTTGCCTCTATTAGAGGCATCTGAAGAAATCGAGAAGTATATTGATTCTTGAATATCGTTTTTAAGATCGCATAAAAACAATTCTATTGCTTTTGGACCCAAAACGTTTTCTGTCAAACTTTTTCGTCCACAATGAATTTGTTTTGACAAAGAAGAATCGTAAAACACTAAAGAATTTAATTTCATACTGCAATCGATACTATTATAACTATGCTGGTGCTTGACTGTATGATAAAACTATAGATAACTCCGAAATTGTAGCTCGTACATTTTCCAGGGAATCTTTTTTGACGAAATATTTTGTGAACAATTGATGACTAGTCTGAGCACTTATTGTTTGTCCGTGACGGGTAGAATTTTCATGTGTTTTGACGGCCTTTTCTCGTCATGTTTAACAACAAAGGTAACGCCGCATATTTTACATTTACCAATAAATTGATTTTCTTTTTGTAACCAGCTTTTATATTCCGTTATAGTTAACCACTCGTCATTAAATGAAGCAAAATATTTTTTTTTTGTTCGCTACTTTATGTTCCGAATCTGACATTTTAGCGGTTCTACGATGTAACATAATTTAATTAATAAATATAATAGTACTATATATGGTACAAGTTTTCATTCTTACTTCTTATCGACGCAGCAGTAACCTATTCTTACTGTCTGTGCTATAACCCACTTACAAACACTACCACTATTCGCAAAGACTGCCCCGTGCCTGTCCCAATTTCAATGCAACGATCGATATTAAACAAAACTGGATTGTGCTGTATGGCGGCAGCTTATCAGTCGCCAAGATCACATCCCCTACCGATAGCGCCGATACCTGCAGGGCAGCTTTTTGCGTACCTACATGAGTATGAACCTGTAGTTAACCCGAAGAATTTTATTCAAAACCCGAAGCCCGAAGAATGGGCGCCAAACCCGAAGTCTCTAGGTTAAAATGACCATGTTGGCAACCCTATATAAACTGTATCTAAAATGCCGAAAAAACCACACGTGGCGATATTATTCATAAAATTCTGAGAAGAAAATCGTAATACTAAAACGTTGGATTGTCTTTCTCAGCCCTCACGAGCGGTAGATAGATTTTTTTTTGGGAAAGACGTATTTCTGTTTTAAATACATCAAAGTATCATCAAGGAAAGTTGATCAAAATGTAAAACTATGGTCCCATACAAAGTTAAAGAAATATCGGCTCACCTATGAAACCGCATGTATCAGATGAACTCCTTTTGTGGTAATACGATTTCGTGAAAGTAAGCTGATATTTTTGAAATTTTGCATGCTACCGGAATTTTACATTTTGAACAACTTTCCTTGATATTTTGACGTATTTCTAACAGAAAATTTGCACTACCTCAATAAAAATTGTTTCTATTTAGCATTCGTGAGAGCTCATGAAGACCAGTCAAAGATTTTAGTATTAACATTTTTACTCAGAATTTTACGAAGAATATCGCCATGTGTAGTTTATCGCCATTTTAGATAAATCTTGTATTATGCGAAATACTTTGTTAGACTGCGTTAAAAAATAGTGCGTTAGTAGATAGTTTAGCGTTTATAAAGTGGCTCTTTATTTCACTAGTGTATAATGATAAAGTAAACTGCAGTGATATGTCAATGTCAAAATGGGCAATTGAAAAAGTGATTTCTTCGCATTCGACGTAATATTACATTTCTTACGTTATCAGTTTTAAAATTAATAGAAAACAGAAAAACTCCAACATTTTTCACATGAAATCTCTTTGAAGTTTATTTATCTTCGGTAACTATATCTCGCCCTCTTTATTTGACTCGCTCGTTTCGGTCGCTCATCAAATAAACCGGGCTCTACAATAACGCCCTATACTATGTACTCGTTGTATAAACTACTATTATTTACTATATAGGTACACATTCAAAAATTAATTTCATAATTATGAGAAATGCTTCGTAGAAATTCGAGAACCTTTCTATTGTAGTAATCTTGTAGAGTAGAATCGTCAAAATTCCCTGGACGCAAAGAAAGACAAACGAACAAGTGTGAAACATGGTGAACAAGGAAAGATAATTTTTAACTATAATAAAACAAAGAAAACTAGAATATCTTGGGCATGTAATGAGAGGACCAAAATACGAACTTCTACGTTTAACACTAAATGGGAACATCGAAGGAAAAAAGTGGATAGGCAGAAAGAAAATGTCGTGACTGAGAAACCTGCGCCAATGGACAGGCCTAACAGCCGAACAAATTGTCCATGCTGCACGGGATCGATATCGATATAAAGAAATTGTCGACATGGTGATAGTCAACGTCTGATAATCGGACAAGACACATGAAGAAGAAGAAGAATCTTGTACAAGATTTTTTATGCGTATGTCAGCTTCGATGTACTTTCGTTTTTTCATTAGCGGCTCGTTCCCAGCAACTAAATGTTGAAAAAATACATCTCTGCCTCGCTGGATTGTCTTGAACCCGGAAATCGCCTTCCAAATTGTCGGGTGATTTATAGAAAGTTCAGTCTGTAACTGCCGATGTGCAGCTTCAGCATGATTATTGGTTCGGTCGTCTGTGTTCGTTAACACGATTATAAACTTACCATAGCCCTGGAGGGAAAATAGGTCGCTTTCCATTTCCACGACGAGTTGGATGTCCTACATATGAATCTTCGAACCATCGCAGCAATGGTTCCAGTTCGACGGGCAACATAGGAGATGGCTCATTAATTGCGTTATCCAAGTCGTCTATGGACACAAACGCTAACGACGTTATCATGCGCGCTTGCAAGGCAAAATTAGCATCGTTATTGTATCGCCCCATTAAGTGAAGCTGACCCAAATGTTTCCTCATGTTTTTGGTGAGATGAAACAAACACCATAGAATTTCGGCATTTGGAAAAGCATCCTCGAAAGCGTTGATAGCGGATAACTCAAAATCACAGGAGCTTTTTTTTTTTATCCAAATTTGGTTGAATGTTCTTCAGCAAGTCAATCATCCTTATATAAGTGATAGATTGTTTATCTGGCAACATAGCGTAGGCAACAGGGTGAACTCCGCCAAATATTTCTGCCATTATAACGCATATTTGGTAGAATAATTGTGGTGCAGTAGAAATAGTTCCGTCAACTAACCAATACCGTGATTCCATTAAAATCTAATAACAAACAAAAAATTGTGTAAATGCAGTGTTATAAAAACCAAAACAACTACAATAACAGCACAACGGAATCATGGCAAAAAAGTCACAGGAAAAAAGTAATATATAATAAAATAAAGCAAAAAAATGCACCATTTAAATGAAATAATTTCTGCTGCCTGTATTGGGGAATCTCTATGTTTCAGTTTACTTGAAATTTTACATTTCTGATAATGAAATAAACTATTAATATATTACGTATATACACTAAAAGACAAAAAAGTGGGACAGTTCGTTTATAAGTTATCTTAAAAATAAATGGATAATGTGCCTTGATATGCTTATTTGCTACTCTAATTTTTTCAAATTAGTAGCAACATCTTTAAAATTATGAGAACGTGCGCAAAACAGATTTGGATTCCTCTTTAAAAAATGTTCGAATAATGTCAAGAAAGTTGTATTGTGTCCCAATTTAACCGGCCTTGTGTCTCTTACCGTTTTCGAAAAATCCCAATGGCGTGCATCGAAATTGAATAACCCTGTGTAAATAATAATCGTTTGCAGAACTAACTTTGCTTTTCTGAGAGTAATTTTTTCTGGGACTTTTTTAGTTAATATAATTTTATTCGCAATCACATTGTAATGTGTCAATTTCATGACATGACAACAGCTGGGAACTAGATAATTACTTGAAACTAGCCAGGAAATTATTACATACCCTGAAAAATATTACATACCTGAAGAATGGGGTGTTTCCATTGGAACAAAACATTGAGTGGGTTGTTTTCATGGTAACAAAAATATTAGCTACATCAAGATATCTATTATTCAGAATTCGATTGTAGTTATTTTTAAAATTAGATGATTGCAAATAAAATAGTATACATACCACGGTGGAAAGTTTCATCCCTGTCTGGAGATAAAGTTAACCTCGACGCTACGCGTCTCGGTAAACTACCTAATCTCTCGACAGTAATGAAACACTTCCCACCTCGGTGTGTAATATACTATTGTATTTAGGTGCTGTAACAATAGAAGACTGTCATATCAACACCACTAACCAATTGACTTGAATGAACAATAAAACATGCTATAAATAAATATTAAAAATTACTAACATGAACGTTTCTCTCCCGACCAAATATTAAAATTCTTCCCACGTCTGGTTCGCTACCAGCGATTAGAAAATTCTCGGGAATTCCATTTGCCGTATACGTTTTGAATTCTTCTGGAATTAGTCTGGTTCGCTACCAGCGATTAGAAAATTCTCGGGAATTCCATTTGCCGTATACGTTTTGAATTCTTCTGGAATTATTAGGTCTTCTATTCGCAACGGAGCTGAAGGTGCAGCGTTAATTTCTCTTCTCTTCCTACGAATTATTTTCTTCAAAGCGGATTTTTGGGTAAAGCTGCCTGGGCAGCTTGTGATAAATTTCCATCATTAAGACATGCATTAATGATTTGAGACGTTTGCTCCATAGTTTCACCAGCACGGATTTTCATTTTACCACGAATTACGTCTGTCTCCACCTTTGCTGGGTTACTATCATGGGAACGCTGATGTATTTCCTTGACAATTATGCCATCCGATGTATGGATACGACTTTTACACCCATTATTCTTTTGATCACATTGCCAAAATTCTTTTGTTTCACACGCACTAAGTTTGTCAAAAACATAACAATAACAATTTCTATGAATTTTCTTTTTTTCTTTTCGGGAAAACACTTTCATTTTTCAAAACACAAAAAGTTAATAAGTATGTCACAACGAAAACGAAGTTGCACTCTTCAAACACTTAAGAGGACAAGTACGTAAAATGCAAAATGTTATCTACTTAAACTGGGATTGGTATTTTCTAAGACACCATTGAAGTGGGGTGCAAAATAGAGCTGAGAGCTGTGGATATTTAAAATTTATACCTGTGAACAATTTTCATCCATCGATTTAAGTTTGTTGTGGATAATTATTACCTGACCCTTCCAGGAATTAAGCAAGTCTTTCATAATACAGTACAAATTTGAGAACATTCTATCTTATTCTAAATGTCTTGTAAACGCCCTATAATTTTATGGAACCGAGAGGTTAACAACTTGTGAATAGCTCTATGCACCTTTTTTTAAATTTAAATCGAATTTATACAAATTGGTGGAATTGAATTAAATTATCTGAATTGCATTGAATTTATTGAATTGAGTTGTTTTGACTTCAGAATTAGCTGAATTGAATTGGAATTATTTGCATTGAATTGATTTGTTTGTCGAATTGACGACAGAATTAGAATTTTGAACTGATATCGAATTAACTGAATTTATGAGTGTTGAACTCTAGTTTTTAGTTTAATTAAATACGAGTATTTCTATCTTTATACTAATTCGTTCTCAAACTTTCGTCAATTCTATATTTGTGTATTAGTTCTCACGCTTTTTGTGCAGTTAGAGCCTAAATTATTCATAACCAAGTTCAATGCACTTCCTTTATTTACAACGTTAGTCCGACTTGAGCTCGGAGTGCAACCGCGATAAACTAGCAATAAAACTTGTGCCGATTTTGGTACCAAATCCGTGGGAAACGAAATTCTGGATTTCTGTGAGAAAAATGTCTTACCTGATTAGTTTCATTGGTCATTCACGCATCCCCACTTGGCTCCCGGATAGAGCAAAACATTGTATCCATGGATGGAAATACTGATTCAAATTCATGAATTGAATTCAAATTCATGAATTGAATTCAAATTCATGAATTGAATTCAAATTCATGAATTACGTGAATTTTAATGGAATTCAGTGGCATTACTTTGAATTATATTGAATTAACGAAATTAATGTTGAATTTATTGCATTGATTGAATTTTAAAACTCAATTTAAATGTATTGCAGTGAACTAAACTGAATTGTACACCATTGTTTTAGTTGTCCTACGGTTAGCAAGCAGTCTTGTATACCCGACGCGCTACAGTTACTGTACCAATACAGGGAACGGAATTCGAGTTAAATTTGATTTATTTCGGCACATAATTAAAATAACACCAACATTTTTCTTAAAACCGCTCTTACCCTATTTTCATTTAAAAATGTCATACAGGGCATAAAAAAAGTTGAAGGTATGAAATATCTCGGGTTTTTAATTTGAATCTTAAAAGAATTTCTTTAAATTCTAAAATGTCTGAATAAATTCGCTAAACCAATGTGTTATGCTAAAACTACTAAAACCAACGTATTTGAAGAAGTTCTTGCTAAACTGCAATTATGTTTAAAACACGTTTTGTTATAATTATCAGTGCTACATGGTCTAGTATTTTTGAGTTGTATTTCCACTAATATTTCCTTTTTTTACTACTGAATATTTTTAGAATTACATGACAACGCAAAATAACTAAATTTAATATACGTATAAAAACATTTAAATAGTTGATAATTTTCTACGACACAAACACCATTTACTAAATCGTAAATAACGTGAACAATAATTTCTTTTGAATTAACCTATTCTTATCTAATTACATATTATTAAGCAATAAAAGGATTCTGAAAACTCGACATTGACTTGCTTTCTTCATTGTGTTTCTTTTTAAATATGAATAAGAGTGATTAATATTAGATTTTTGTTATTGCTGTCGTTAGATGCATTAATACCAGTAATTCTTTGAAGTAACCGCCCATACAATGGTAATATACGTGAATAACAAAAATTTTCTGCTCGTAAACGTTATTCGGTAACAAAAAAATCAAATTATTAAGTAAACTGTGAAAATTATAACAGAAGCTCCGAAAAGGCAGTTTTTCTGCTTTGTTCTCAGACGGTGGAAAAATTAAATTGTTAGAAATAGTTTTAAAAACATTAAAAAATAATACTTAGATAAAAGAACAACATTTGACTATAATATAATATAAGTTTGTTTCGGTATTTGTTATAATGTTTAAAATTGCTGAAAACTTTATGTTATTTCCGTTAGTACAAAATTTACAAATTCTTGAGGTAATGATCGAACAGTAAATGAGATATATGTCAATTCATTACAGTTGAAAGTCATTCCTGTCTAAATTTATTGGTGGCTAAAAAATGCCATGACTAAAATGATCGGTGGTTAAAATTAGCCGTCTAAAATTAGCTAAATGTGAATTAATAAATTTTGGAGTATGCCAACTGTTTCAAATTTCAACATGATTATGGATTAACCTTCTTCCCCACGACGTGGTACCCGGGTACCATTTCTATGTTCAAGTTATGAATTAGTTATGTTACTATTAATATTTTACGCCGATGTTACATGACATCTCTAATCTATTTTATGTAAGCCTAGTTGATCAAGAAAAGCTATGAAACATTTTAAAATTTGGAAAATATATATGTTTAAAGTATTTAATACGTAATGTCCACGGCGAGGTACCCGGGTTAATTACTTTACGTAAATTGTGGAATTAATTAATTTCAGCATTAATTATTGAGAAATATGCTGCAGGAAGAAGTAGAATTAAGAATAAGTAATTAAAAATTATGAATAACAAAACTTTATTTTCATAAAACATAATGCTACAGGGCACAAGAATGACATTTCAAAATTGTTTGTGTATGTTCGGCACACACTGGACGCTTACATACGAAACATAATTTTCGAGTTTTTCGTTGTCTTTTCTCAGATGACCTGTAAATGCGGCATCTTCCTGTAACAACCAGACGACCGGATGCATCCCTTGGCTGTTCTCCTTCAGCAATGGTATGCTTGACAAGTGGTCAACCTAGCATACACTCAATTCCAGACTTGGTACTAAAGTTCTGCCACACTCTTGAATTATTCGAACGGCTCTCGATAGACGGCATTGCTAACTGTTTCCCTTAGGTCTGCAAGAAAATTCGGCGGCGCTGATTCTTGCCTTCATGGGATTGTTCTTCATATAAATAATGAATGATGCCAAGCAAGCTACATCAAGAATGTTATAAAACATGGCTACAGGCCAACGACGAGTCTTCCGTTTGGTCGAGTATTGCGTAACCATCTTATCCATGCAATAAACGCCACCTTTTCCAGAGTTGTAGTACTGTATAATTTCCGGTTTTTTCTTCGAGCCACTCACATCTGTTATACTATGCATGGTGGACAATAATATTACAGCTTTGTTGGGTTTCGGCACGTAAGATACTATCATAACTTTGTCATCGCCAAATCCGAAAATGGATGAGGCTGTTTCTCTTGTTTTATGTGCCAACATCTCAGATGGCATATATCGCTTGTTTTTTTTTCAGCGTTCCAACTATCGAGAGTCAACAACAGCCGTGCCAGAGGAAGCGTGGTGAAAAAGTTGTCCATTACAATATTTCGACCAGTGTTCTTATACCTTCAGACGATTTTCCTGTGTATATTTGTCCAGTGAGCGGGTAATAAGAATTTGACGAGTCACACACCCACCAAATCTTTATACCATATTTTTCCGGTTTTGCTCGCATGTATTGGGTGAATCTTGTTCTCCCTCTGTAAGGGAATAATTGTTCGTCGACTGTAAGACATTCCGATGGCACGTAGTGTGCTCTCAAGTTGTCGTTCAGTAAAAGCCACAGTTCTGAGATAGCAGCTGCCTTGTCGCTCTCCGACCGTTGTGATCTTGTATTGACATTGTCGAATTTCAGAAATCTAGTGATAGCCCAAAATCTATTGACTGTTATGACGTACACCGGCTGTAATCAAGATACCAGATAACCATCGAACTCTTCTTCCGTAAGCTGCTTTCACATTTTCTTGGGCTTCCGTGGATTTGAGTTATTCCACTCAGAGTATACAACATTAGCCTTCCGAGTAGTTTCTTTGATAATAATATTGCACATCACTTGGTTGAAAATGCATCTGAATGTATCGCTCAAGGCTGGAATCAGCAGTTCGTCGTCAGATAACTCGGGGTCATCTGCAACTGTCTCAGAAATGTCATTATCTCCATCACTATCACATTCATTAACCAACCTGCTCACATGAGCAATTTGTTGCTCATAAGTCAAGCTATAAATATAAACAAAACAAAATAAATAAATTGCACATCGTACAAATCATTTATTCTACTTATACTGAATAAGTAAAGTCTTGCCGTCTAAATTCTGCAGCTGAAAACAAACTATTCACACTATTTCGTAAATTAAACTCGACTGAACTACATATGCATAGCTTAACAATGTGTCATTGCACAGCATTCTACAGCGCCACTGTACCTAATATAACTACACGGAGCCTGTAAATGCCTATCGTATTCTTGTCCAAACTATCGTACTACAATAACAAAATTACACCTGTAGTAATTATGTATTCAAATAATATAGTTAATGTTTACATATTGTTATTAATTGAAAAATCTCACATATAGTGCGAAACATTACAGAAGATCCCTAATTTCGGTGACGTTGCGTGTTGTCTTTAGTGCGCATATAACTACCACGCAAGTATACTGTGTTCAAAAATTAAAAAACCACTACTGGTTGATTTAGATTAGTTAAATTTAAAAAACCTCAAAATACAGATTTTTTTTTATAATGAATTATTGGTTACAGTACAACTCTGATTATGACATTTATTTGATTCAAAATAAAATTTCTATTCCTTCAAATTGTTTTAGGTGCTAGTTTTTATTTGAGCTAAAAGATGTCCAAAAAACTAGAAATGTATTAACGGCAGGTATGAAAACATCTATAGGACCATGTTACGAAGAAATTCACACGAAGTGACAAACTTTACACTTTACCTTCAAATTACAATTCTCACCAAATTTTCCAGTAAACAGCGTTGCCGATTGTAGTTATCGAGGAAAATGCGACGTTGGTAGTTTTTAATTTCTGAGCAGAGTAAACAGTAACATGTTTATAGAAAGAAAAAATAAAGCAAATCAAACAGAGTAGATTCACCTTTTGGACTACATTCTTGTTTATATTTTATGTTGACGTGTTGAAAGCCGTAAAGGTATCTAACAATTTCTATCTAAAGATATAAAAGTAACAATTTTATTATGACTTGTGTCAACGTCAAATATAAACAAGAATGTAGTTGAAAAGGTGAATCTACTCAGTTTGATTCGCTTTCCTTTCCCCCCTTAAAAATGTGTTATTACATAAGCTAGTTAGTTTACCTTTTATCGTGTCTAGAGATCTTCCCTATTGTGTCGACCTATAACTACTAATCTGTTATATCAAAAACAATATCGAATTCATCTTCTTCCCATCCTCTTCTTTTTGAGAGGTGTCAGCTGATTTAAGTTTTTTGTCCCCATAAATGTTGTCCTTCGTCATAAGTAGACCATCTGCTGTATTACGGGAAACTCGGCACATCCACCCGCATTAGATGAACACTGAGAGGACAACAGCAGCCCGTTAATGGTACAGTCGCTTTATATACACTAACGTTAACAGTCTGGCATATATGGTCACGATTCCCATTGGTGCCGCCATTTTATGTCTTGCGTCATTTTGACAATAAGATTTAAATTTCAAAACTGTCAAAGTCACACTTATTCAAATAAAATAAGTTGACATTCAATCAACAAAAATCGTTCAAAATGCCCAGTACATAGTTAAATACTGATCATAATTTTTAGAAACAACTAGAACTATAACTTATTAACGGTAAGCTAACAAGGTTTAAAGAAATTTATCAATTTCAAACATTTTCTTCAGATATGAGGTATTGCTGTGTAGTCGGGTGCAAAGCAAATCTGAAAATGTGTGCTAACGGAAACTTTCCTTAGGAATAGGGACAGACGAAACTTATGGACAAAAAAATTAATAGAGAAAATTGGTACGCAAATGGAAATTCAAGAATTTGTAAAAAGCATTTTGCAGATTGTATGTGTGAAAAAGCACGAGTTGGTGGCAAAAGACTTAAGGATGATGCTGTTCTAACATTATTTACTTTTTCATCGTCTGCTTCGGAGCCTACAGCCATTGAAAATACCAATAACATTAGCCGTCCAAAAAACTGATTTTACGACGTTTAAATTTTAGGTATGGAGTCTTGTGCATTTGAATGCAAAAATAGGTCTGAACATGGTATTAAGATGAAAAGCTTCCCTAGAAATAGAAAAGCGGGGCTTGTGGTCAAACAGGTTAATCGACCATATTAGAATAGCATAAAAGGTCAGAATAGAATCTAAATGTAAAAGCATTTATATAAATAAAATGCATATTGTTGATGTAAAACATATTGCAACTTTTAATCAATTAGAAAAGTTTATTATATCCAAAGTTATCGGTGTTCGTTTAAGAATAGCTGAAACGAAAACGAAAAAGCAAAATACACAACAAAGCAAATACAGTTGTAATTCTGTGGCAATGCACAATGTAGGCTATATAAATTAAGTGAGAAGTTATGAAAAGTAATTTTAAGCGTATTAGACTGTATACTCACTGTTTTATTAATTTTGGGATCACTTTAAGTTCTGTAGGTTTATTATTATTTATGTGAGCACTAACTGTAAATAATAGTATATTATACATCAAGGTAGCGAAGCGCAGTATTATAACCTGAGCGCATATTAGATACTGAGCGCGCAGCGCGAAGTATCTAAAGCGCGAAGGTTATAAGACGATTCGCTACCGTGGTGTATATACTATTTTTTGCACTACCAAACAGCTTAATACCTAAATTCCCAACAAATTTCGAAAATATTTTAACTGTCAACCTGACAATACAGCTCTTTAAAACGTCAAAACTAAAATAGTAATATTTGGTAACTTAGCAATTTATTAGTTACCACGGTGAAAATTGTTTATTTTACTTTCTCTCCCTTGGTGGAGAAAATCAACTTCACGACCTAAAAATAGGCCAATAACGATGCGTTCTGAGACTAGTAGTGCAAAAAATTTATAATATCTCATTAATACGACATTGTCTGTTTTACTATTTAGTCATATGTTTACTTATACTAAGCAATTGTTTAATTAAACTATTTTCCAACACCAACCCCGCCACTGCTTTTGACCCGCCACTGGAGGCGGCCATATTCTGTCTTATGTCATAAGTGACATTTCATACGCCAGACTGTAGTTAATGGTAGCTGTATGTAGTCGGTTCCTAGCCCTCGTCTTTACAAGGTTTACTTTAGAGAATACACGCTCGCAAGCAGCGCTGGAATGAGGTAGGGCCAATACATCAAGGGCGAAATCTGACAGTTCCTATAAAAATGATTGCATACTTTAATGAACTTTGGATGTTCATCGAAGTAAAGTAATTGCAATTACAGTAACAACTAGTGAAACTCTTTCCGTCGAAGTCTGATATATCTCTCAGTGCCGTCTAGAAAGTATCTGAGTTCATCTTAGAAAGTTCATTGTAAAAACCCGAAGAAGCATAGACCGCCACTGGTCGCCAATAAGGTGAATCCTCGCAATTTCTCCTGAGCCAAGAATGCTGGGGACTACATCTGCAAGAGGAGCAAGGGATGGTATCCTTGTGGCCGCATTTGAAAGCGCCACAGAAGGATGGATGTAAATCAGCTTGGCGAAGGGAGAATTAGCACTGAAGTTACAACGGCTCTGTAGTTGCACACAACCCTAATGGAAAAACAAAAATGTATTTTAAACCAAAAACATTCCAGCATCAATAGCTTATCATAGTATCGTCTTTTGAATATGTGTTCACTGTTTTTAGCTACCTTTATCAAGAAATATCGGCAGCGCTTTCTAAAATTGAGAAGGAGGTCATCTCGGTCATTTCTGGCGTTGACATCTGGGACTTTTTAACAGCAAGTCCAAGATAGAGATTCTGCAGTAAAATAAATCTCTGCGTATTTTCTGGATTAACTTTTATCAAGATCCGTCTGCATCACGTAATCCCGATCCAAGAAGTTCCTTGAATACTGAGCACATTTTATTATGGACGACTGTAATCATCGAGCGATCGCTTTGAAATAATTCGTTTAAGTCCACAAATTTGAGCAAAATTCATTGAAGAAAGAAATAAATAAAATAACTTCACTGAAGGATCTGTCATAAGACTAAGAGCATTTTCGGCCGACTGTACCCGAAGTTCAAATGCTTTTGAATGAGGGTATACGTTAAGTGGATCCCATTGCTCGAGTATCCCGTTTACAACCATAATATGGGAAAGCCATCGAATCTGTGATGGTCGGATAATTTTATGAGCATCAGTGTCAAAAATTCCTCTTGCCGCTTGCTGCTATTCTTGAAAATGGCGTAAATGGATCTTGCAAGCTCTTCCACAGACCTTGGCATGCTTCGCTAGCACACAAGTGAAGAGAGTGGCATATACATTTTGAATACTGACTCCAGGAAATATGCCTTTCATTCGCTGGGAAACTGAGTTTTTCCGCCAAAAAATGACATTACAGCCGTCACTCGCAAAACATATTATATTTTCCAAAGGAACACTATGATCAGTGAATGACTTTATGAGAGCGTCGTAAAGTTGTCTGGCTGTAGCGCCTTTGCATGCAGTATCAGCATTTTGACGGGTGAAGATTTGAACTAGTTTCAAAAATATCGTGTTAATTTTTTTCCCGTCATGATAACGGATGCATACACACATTCTCTTGATGGAACCAATGTCAGTAGATTCATCTCTGATGACACTGAATTTCTTTTTCACGAGAACGTTGACCAATACCTCTGAGTGACTCTTGCCAATGACGTTTTTTGCAATGTCAGTGGCTGTGGTTCTTTTCAGTTCCAATGCCTGTGCCACTTTAGAATCATAGAAACACTTTTTATTAATTTCCACAAGATGTTGTACCGCACGAAGCGCAATGTTCTTTCCGCTAGAAAAGCGCAATATCGAATTTCTGCTTCGCGAACCTGGCGTCGGAATGAGGTACTTTCAGTAGGCTTTTGTGAAAAGTTTAGTAGAGATCTTTGGCCATATCCTACACTTTTGACTGCTTGGGTGTGCTTTTCCCCTTCGAATGCGCCCTGAGAACTTGAATCTCAGCGGTCATAATATTATTGCAATCTTTACATTTTGCGCGAAGAGAATAGTCTCGGACGGGTGAGATCCACTCACGAAATTCAGTCTATTACCCCCATTCTGGCCTGTAATGTTGAGCCCGGTGTTTCGTTTTAGAAGACGAATCGCCGCGCATCCTTTTTCTAAGTTCTGGAGTACCACAGCGCTGTGCAGATCTTTTACCCGGCGCCGAGGAAAAGCACGGATCGTCGATTTCTTCTTCCCCATGCGACATAATGCCGCACCGGATAGTGATAATATAGTAATAATAAACACAATACACCCAAACCAAAATATAAGTAAACCGGAAAATAAGTAAACTTACTAACTCCAAAACTGCCCAAATGCTAATTAGCGAGTTGACGAACTTAAAAGTATAAGTAGCCACCTAAAGGCTGATCTACTTACGTCGTGGAAATTTTAAAGCGATAGGGCCATGAGAGAAACAAACAATCGTGATAGATACAGCATTCATTCTCTTTTCGCCTCTTTTACTTTTCGGTGTCTAGAACCATTCATACTGGGCGGAACAATGAAAACTGAAACTATCAACTGTTTATATTGTTGGATACCCAGGAATTGAGTAAACAACACAGGGATTATAGCAACTTTCTGACACCAGGGCAGCTTTTACAGGGAGGCTCTGTACTCCTGGGGTTGTCTTCGTGGAAGTTAAGCAGAACATTTGGCGGAAGGTTGTAGGCCAGCTACCCGTGCACGCAACTAACACTTGACGTTAATTCACAACTGAATTAATAAATTGAATCGCTCACTAACGAGGACTGTAGGCTAGCTACTCGAATTCGATAACACAAGTAGTTGAACTAATTATTTATTATGCAAGCAACAGTTTCACAATAGATGTAGAAACAATGTAAGTTCACTCCTGATACAATGACATAACGCGAGTACAAAATGAATACTTAATTAAGCTTCTTTCAACACTCTTATTTATACCGACTGGGGGTTGGTTTATCTTAATTGCTTCGTTTACCGGATTATTGATAGATTTATTATCATAAGGGCATCTTAATGACCATGCAACAATATGCTGTTTCGTTGCTTGAAGGGTGGACATAAGCAGTTTCGGTATTATTTAACAGCGAAAGTATGTTATAATTTCTAAAACAAAATTATAATTGCAATATATGAAAAATAATCAATAAACTTCTCTTTTACTGTTGAGTAGGGTAAACTACCTAGTTATTGGACACTTAGGGTTTTTTCATCGAGACTCTTGTAAAAACTTTAGTTTTGAAGCTATGAATGTTAGCAAATACCAATATAACACTGATTATGTGATCTTTGAACTTCTGTGCCCACATTCACTTTTGATCAAATATAAAAAAAAACAAAGAGTGCGTGACGTAAAAACTCAGTTATTGGACAATTTTTTCAGTAATTGGACGGAATAAATTCAGTTATTGGACAACAAAAAGCAATGTTTTATATTTTTTATTTGATTAAGATAAAAGTAGTATATTGTGAACAGTTCATAGACTATTTATTTATTTATAATATTTAGCATGTTCTTCTATGTATGCGTTGTATAATTCATCTATTTCTTCCTCACCTTCTTCAATTTCCCGATTCTCTTCATGTTTTCAATCCCCATTTTCACTCCTTTCAAAACTCTTCTTTTTCGTCATTCTCGTTTGTATCTTCCTCATCGTAAGCTTCACCATCGCTTTCCTGTCTATAGCAGATGTGACACAAAAATAGATCATCATCTTCTAAGTCGGGAACATGCTTTCTATGAGTATTTGGAATGCAAAGACGATGAACGTGATTTTTGCAGTTATCACATGTACTACTTTTAATCAGACATTTTGTATACACAAAACAATTTCCATTGTTTATAACCTCCTTTGATTTACGAACTTTTTTAATTCCGGATGTACTTTTGGTCGCAGCTTTTTCTTCTCTCAGACGTTACCTCTCCAATTTCCTATTCTCTACCTCTGTTTTGAGTGCTATTTTGACTTCGACACTTTCTTGGTAACACCTCGAAGTAATCGCAAACGACCTTTGGGGTTTGTCTGGTACTTTGAGGTAAGCACTTATACATGCTTTACTTGTCGATGGTGATATTAAGGTTACAGATGATATATTACTAATATTTTCACCTATTGAAGGTGCATGTACCTGTTGAGGCACATCCAACCTATGAACATTACCATGTGTGCAAAGTAAACTTGTATCATCATTCAAAGTTGCAAATTATGTAACATCTTTTCGGTGGATAACAATTTTTTCAATAACATGCACTTTCTCTGAATGTGTACCATTCTTTTCTTTCACTTCGCTATTCGATGGCACTTTTCTATATCTGTGGGGGTGGTTTTTTCCGAAAATTACGAATGTGAAAATTGTAGTGCTTGAAAAAATAGGCACGAATCTCTTTTAAAAATGTGATTGATTTAAATAGTCTCCCATACTCCCCAACTGTGTCGCCCTCTACCGTTTGAAATACCTACTTCTCGGTATCACGGTAAGGATCAAAAACGTGTAGAATTTTATTTCCACCATTTTTTGTTCAATAACTTTTTCTGTGTGACCAATGGATCGCGAGAAGAAACAAATTTTATTGTTTTCAAGATGGCGGCTGTTTGGCAGGGGGTGGGGTAACGGCTTTTTGGTTTTACACTTTTCTAATAACCCTAAACCACTATGCAAGAGGAATAGCCGCGGCCAATTTTTTTAAGGTGACGGGGTTTTTTCCGACAGTTTTACTGTACTATATGGAAGTCAAACTGTCCAATGACTACCACATGTCCAATAACTGGGTAGCTTACCCTAATAAAATACCTTTTTGAAATGATCGTACCCTTTAAGAGCATGGCACACGAGGTATCGTACATCGTACCGAGGTCCAAATTATCGTACGTCCCTATAATTATCATCGTACGGGTTGGCAATACTGCTGTAGTGTTTCTTTTTACACTGACGTTTTTGATTATTTGCTCGCGCCGGTTGTTGCTCTGTTTCGCGAGGCTCCAGCTTGGGTTTGAATGACTGCTGGTTTCGCTCGTGCTCGATGCGTTGTCGGCTGACGGAATTTTCGCTGTGTTGACGGATCCTTCGGGCTGGCTTGTTGACGTTGCAGTATTCCTGGAATTGGCTACCTGGAATCGATCAGCGTATTTCACTGAAGATGGATGTTAGCGTTATTATTGTGAGTTTATTATGCGAGGAAGAGGAACAACAAAATTAAAAACTTAAAAACCGGAAGCCAAAATGGGTGCACGAAATTTGTAAAAGTGAATTTGCCACTGTAGCCTACCTCGTGTGTGGTTCGATCTACATGTGTGTGTGTGGAAGGTCCGGGTCGAGTAGTAAAGCAGGTTCACAGGTGGTCCAAGCCGTAGTTCACTGTTATAACTCACTTAGTTCGTACTTACGCCTAAATAACTAATTTAATTACGATGTAAAAGGTCGGGGGATCGATCTCGTTGCCGCTAGGGAAGAAAAACGCACTCAGGGCAACGCGCAACAGTTTAGCACTCACGAGCGGGGGAAGACACGACCGCACCCGTAGGAATGTTGACGCTAACTGGGGTGAAAGTTTATCCCTTAAGTTCGTCCTGCGCAAATGTCTAAGTAAAGATAATTGCGCCAATAGTCAGTGGAGGGCGCTACACCACTTTATTTCCTCAGTTGATAGAACACCAAGCATTTTTTTTCAATACTTCAGAATGAGTTAGGAACTCCATTCCACCAGCCGAGCGCTTAGCAGTAACCCTAAGGTAAGTACTAGAAATATTGTCATGTTTTAATTGTTCTAAGATTCTATAGTTAAAATATAGGCAATTGCAAAGTATAGGTAACTCCGCAGGCCCCAATAATAATAATAACAATAACCGATTTATATTAACTAGACCTTATCCGTACAATTTGTATTTAAATTTACATTTTATTGATCTTTTGCTTTCAATAGTTTTCTAGGAACACTTATTTTTACAGCTCTACTAATAAAATTAAGATTAAAAAAAAATCAACAACATGATTGAGGCTTTCTGAGAATAATTTTCGAATAGTTTTAAGCAGTGTTGGGTAAGATACTTTTCATTTGTATCTAGTTACAGATACAGATTTTGTTATTACGACGCTTAGCTATTTTATAAAATTTGGAATTCAAAACCATAGGTACATCCATAAAATCACTTTCCGTATCACTCATGCTTTTTGCGAAACGTTTGTTTGTTAACGTTTCCACAATATCAAAACACTTGAGTCAAAATGGATAAACTTTAGAGAAGGAAACATGATTATTATTTACTTAACTAAAATTGTTGCTGTCACTTGTCAAGCACAAGTCGGATCAAGTCATAGATCAATCAGTATTTAAAGATTTACTGGGGCATCACATTGTTACGCTATATAAAATTCTAGGTACCTAAGTAACTGTAACCCCTGTTAATTACTTTGCAGCTCTTCCTAGTACTAAACAGGCACTTTCAATGTCGATATTTCGTTCAAAAAGATGTTATGTGATATTTCATATTTAACCTTTCAGTGGTGTGGTGGTTTTTTTAACGTTAGTGGTGTGGTCGGTCTCAGGGACCACTTTCTTCAAAACGTCAGTTTGGGTTGACAGACTTTGAATTAAAATGTAGAAACACTTGTACTCTAGAGGCAGTTGATTTATGTCTTCGGAATAATGGACGATAGACAATAAAAAATATCTAGGTGTTGGTAATTTATTTTTATTTGCAAAAGTTACTATTTTGCGCATAGCTACCTTTTTTCTTTATTTATATAAAAAATACAAATTTTAAACTTATGTAATTATGATAATTACTTATAACTAGGTTTATATAACACAAAATTGTAAAAAAAAACTGAAAAATATTATGTAGTTGAAATGGAAAGTCTTTCAAGATTAGGTCTCATTTTCTTGATAGCACTCTTCACATATTACCATAATGTGCTCCAAACACATAAATTTTCTGCAATTTATGCAATTGTATCTTGTTTTTCTGTTTTTTTTTGAGGTGCAGTAACCGCAACGGACAAACTCTGCTGCTGCTGGTAATCGTGGATCCTCAGCATCCATGCCACAAATTTCTTTTATTCTCGAGCGTAATGTTCTGGGAATAGCCTGAGATGTAGCACGTTCCTTCAAGTGGTCATTAATTAATTCAAAGCTCAGAGTCTCCAAAAAGTTTCTCCTTAACTCATTGCTATCGGGGTTATTCGCGTTATAAATTATATATGCGTTAATTGCGGCAATATTCATTAGGCTGTAATAAATCACCATAGGCCATCGCCTGGTAGATCTAGCGCAATTATAACTAGCAGAAAGTTTATCGACTACATCAACTCCACCTTTTAATTTATTATAATCGGTAATCATTTCTGGTTTTCCGGTAGCTGAATCAATGTTGTCGTCGTGCTGTAAAGTGGAAATCAGCAAAACATTTTTACCCTTTTTTGGAACATGTGAAAGTAAAGTACAATCTTCCTGATAGCCAAACATATTAGATTTTATCGGTCGCTCCTTTCCCTGTACAAATTCAGGTGGAAGTTGTCTTTTGTTTTTGCGTATGGTACCTAAGAATGTTATGCGATGCTCCTTGAGAAGTTTTTCTGCCAAGTCCACACTTGTAAACCAATTATCGGTTGTAAAATGCCTACCCGTTCCTGAAATGGGTTCACAGAGACGATCGACAACATCAATAGGAGAGTTGCTGACGGAATAGGGTCCCTCAGGCTGAGTTCCTACGTATACTTCAAGGTTACTTGTATAAAACATTTTGCTGTCTACAAGTGCAAAAATTTTAATCCCGTACTTGTTGGGTTTACTAGGAATGTACTGGCGGAACGCACATCGGCCCCTAAAAGCTTCCAGTTTTTCGTCTATAGTCACATAGGGTGACATAGTATAATTTTATTTGCAGTTTTTGACAAATAAATCAAGAAGTTCCCTAATGGCAGCAAGTTTATCGGTTTTAACTCTTTCTTCTCTCGTTTCCTTTATGTCAAATCTAAGATGTCTTAGTAAAAATCTAAATCTTGCTAGACACATTGTTAGACGGAATATTTCTATAGAAGTACCGTTGGTTTTCCAAAGATCGGCTGCATTAAGATGATTTGTCTTTCTCACACCAGATAAATATAGCAATCCAAGTAAAGCTTTTATTTCCAGAACATTAGTTGGTCGGGCATTGCTGGATTGTGTGTACTTATCAATAACGTTATTGATTGAATAATTTGTGTTTTCTACTATAATGTTTATTATGCGATCGTTAAAAAAACATTTCCAAATGTCGATTTCAGATGTTAATCCTCTAGCATGCTGCCTTACACCTGGTAAACGTGTCACTATGTTTTCGCTGCGCGTTCTGACATTTTGTGTAGGTAAATGCTTTTTCCACTTACTCGTTTTGTCTTTCCCCACAAAATACGCATCCCTCATCCACTTTGCTCTTTTTGTGGGAGGCTGACGATTACTTTCTCCCTCTTCATCATCGCTTTCACTATCCAACTCTTGCTCTGACTCACTATCGGCCTCTCTTTCTTCTACATGGTCACTTTCAACTTCCTCTTCTTCGTCATCATATTCAACATCTGTGGCAACTTCATCAAATAGACTTGCAAGTCTTGATTGTTCCCTTTCGTAATCCCCCATTTTTGAACAACAACAGGCAAGAAATGTACAATTTTACAGTAAATATAAACCAGTGTCTTACGTACCCAACAAATTTCTCAAGTACACTAATGTTGTGGTCGGTCTCACGGACCGAAATTGCAAATAACTCAAACTGAACTGCACCCTAACACCTGCCGATGCGTACTGCGTTTCCGCGCAACGTTCTATGAAGGTACTGAACGCTACACCAAACTACCCCCGCCCAATTTTATACATTTTTGTAAAAACTAATCGGTCGGTCTCTGAGACCGTACCACACCACTGAAAGGTTAAGAGCAAAATATAATACTTTAATAGTCTTTGGATCTTTTCTTATTATATGTACAAGTAAAAGTATCTAGATACAGATACTAGTTCCTTGCACGGAATCTAAATCCAGGTACTTGTATCTAAATACTACCCAACACTTGTTTTAAGATAGCTAATAACTTGAGTTTTTTTCGTTATCCAGATAAGTAATAATAATAATTGCATGTCCTACACAATTCTTAAACACAGAAGCTATGCATTTGCTATAAGTAGGTTATGGAGACTTGTGTGCCCAAGGGTGGGAATAATACACAGTGTTGAACAGATTCGCCTGGAGGCTGTGGAAATCAGGCGTCCGTTACGTTATTTTGCTGGTTCCATCCCTTATGTTAAGCGCAGAACTGAGACAGCAGTTTCCGCTTTAAGACAGCTTAGTCATGCCACTTAACGGGATGATAATTCGTCACTGTGTGAGATGCAGCCTCACATCCCTTAATTATTTATAGGCTTGGACCCACAGCGACGCAGTAAGTGAATCTAACAAGTAAATGCAGACTGGTTTATTACAAAAATAATTGTTCTATATATACAAACAAATTTGCTTAGATCATAGTAATATACAAAGTTCATTTCTAATAACAGGTGCAATGTATTATATTCAGTAGGTTAATTTACTAGTATTGCAAAACAATACTCAGCGGTTTTGCTTCCGTGATATGATATGGACTCCATGAACTCGAGCGTCTTTTATGCTGAGCTGCGATTGTAGGCATTTAAACCTTGTCACGGCCTTGCGTAATTGTGTACGCGAAGCCGTGTAAAAATGCTGAGCGGCGACTGCGAGGTGTTTAAACTTGACTGTGAGTAGGTCGCCGCGCTTGCATAATGCAATATTGCGTTTTTGGTGGCTTCTAACTTTTAGAATGTTTCGTAAAATTTAAATGAATAATTATAAATTTATATCTGGTTAATCTGTTAAAGACAAGATTAAACATATTGCCAATTTTAAGCCACAAAAAAAGCAAACCGATAAATTATATTGTTTCTTCGAGATTGAGCGTTTTGAGAGGATATTCTTCTGCCTGGGGTTGTGCGGGTGGTGGCTTCCTTCGTGTTATTCGTTGCCGAATGTAGTAGATAGCTCCTAGTAGGGCAGCGGTTCCCAAAAGGCTGCCTGTGACCCCAATAGACAGGTGAGAATGATGTCGGATGGCTTTCCAGGTGAAGTTTTTTATATGCTCCTGGAAATCTAACTGCGATGCTTGTAGGTCTTCGAAGTGGTCTGACTGAGTTAGTACAGGTTCCTCTGCGATTTCTGAAAATGAGTTTGTTGTGATTGGGTTGGTAATATTGATACTGATAGCCTTGGAGTATCCAGCCAGGATCTTGTATTTTCTGTTGTGCCTTGGGGTTAATGTATTCCTCGCAGTTTGGATGATGCAATCCGATGAAATTTGAATGACACCTGTAGTGTTGACGGTGACTTCTTCCCTGTTTCCACTACAAGTGATTGCTATGCGGGTTGGCTTACTGACTACAAATAGCCAGGTGTTTTCCATGTACAATTGTTTCCAAATAATGGACTGGATGCGATGTCTTCGTAGGAGACATTGACTGGTTTCTACTCGGTGATATATATCGTCAATGATGCAGTTTGGGTTGTTTTCAATTCCTTTAACTACCGTTGGACTGCAAACATAGGTAGTGGGAGAAATTTGTAGCTCTTCTTTGAATTCTTCATCTGTTTCGTGGAAGTACATTTGTAGGTTGTAATCCACAGCGAAGATTCCTTTCGGCACATCGATCATCCAGTAGGATCCATTGCTGATTTGGAGAGGAATTGGTGTCACTTTAATTAAGGAGTATTCCGTTTTTTCCACTATGATGAAATACCCTTGGACGTTGATGTAGATGTCGTCATGCCCAATGTCAACCTTTAGAATTGGCGTTGGTAATATCTCCAAATTTGGTGAAAGTTTACTGGTTGCATTAGCGAGGATCTGTTTAATTTGAGCAGGTGTTATTAGCTCGTACAGATTACCTTGCTGAAAGTGAACGTTTAAGATGTGAATATGGTAGTTGCACAGTTCACTAATTACATTTGTGGCGACTTGGTACACACTGATGATGTGAATATTTAGTCGGTTGGAGTCGGTTGCTTTATACCATTTGTCCATGTTGTTAATGGCCCGGATTCCTTGGTTTAATTTTTATTGGAAATGTTCCAGCTTCTTGTCGATTCGTTCTTCGGTTTCATTAAACCTGGAAAGTGCTGATAGCAAGAATTTGGATTGTTGACTGTCCATTTTTATTAGTTCCTGTTGATTCTTGTCTAGCCTGTCTATGTCTTGATAGACTTCATCGTTGACTCCAAAAATTGATGTTAATACTGTGCCAAGGACTCCTCTTTTTTCTCGTCTTGTTATTATTTCTTCCATACCATCTCTAATCCATTCCATTTGCTTTTTCTGTTCCAGAAGATGATGCACCAGTGTCTTGCATAATGTGTCTTCGGACAGTTCTTTTGCAGAGTCGCAGAGATTGTCGAATTTGTCTACCATGTCTGTGACTGTTTCGAAGTCTTCTTCGATCTTCCCCCTCTCGAACTGGATTTCGATCCGGAATGTTCCTCTCTCAATCTTCCCGTGTCCAATGTGTTCTACATAGTACCCGCTGTCTGGTTTTTGGATATTAAATTCTGCTTTACTTAATGTATTGGTGGTAAGAAGGGTAAAGATGAGTAACAGCAGTTTCCATTTGGACGCGACAGATTTCCTTGGTGCTGGGGATGATCGTGTCTGGATAATGTTAGTTGAAATTTTATCTTCTGCCTCTGGTTCCTGCGATTCCTCGGTAGTTGCTGGTAATGGAATGATGCTGCCTATGGATCGTTTTAGCTGATGTCCTCCTGATTTCTGGAGCGTCACTACTCGTACTGATCCATCGGCTGCTGGATGAGTTGCAGTGACTCTTGCTAAAGGCCACTTACTAGGATTGATACTATCTTCTTTGATTAACACTAAATCTCCAACTTTAGCGTTCTCCAATGGTTTCTTCCATTTGTTTCGTTGCTGTAATCCATGAAGGTAGTCCGAGCTCCATGATTTCCAAAAATCTTGCTTGATCTTTTGGATTATCCTCCAACGATTCGATAGATTTGAAGATATTGGAGTGTTGATTGGGTCTGGTGGCGATATGATTTCCCTCCCTATTAGGAAATGGCCTGGCGTCAGAGCAGTTGTGTCCTCAATATCGTTGCCTTGTGGACATAGAGGACGTGAGTTTAGGCAGGCCTCAATTTGGCAGAGAAGAGTTGTTAACTCTTCAAAGGTAAGAGTAGCGTGGCCAATAGTTCTCTTCAGATGATGCTTCATTGATTTTACCCCTGCTTCCCATATCCCTCCGAAGTGAGGGGCTATTGGAGGGATGAAGTGCCATTGGGTACCACCGGTTGCTAAGGTTTCTTGGACAACTGGGCCTTCAATTGTTTGGCGGGTCTCCTTGTCCAACACTTTTCTTGCGCCAACGAAGTTTGTTCCGTTGTCGCTGTATAGGTGTGCACAGCGTCCTCTTCGGGCAGTAAACCTCCTGAAGACTGCTAGGAAGCTGTTGGTTGTCATGTCGCTGACGGCCTCTAGGTGGATTGCCTTGGTTGATAGACAGACAAAAACAGCAATGTACCCTTTGTGCGAAGAATGCCCTCTTCCCTTGGATGTTCGGATCTGTATTGGGCCGGCGTAGTCCACTCCGGAATGGAAGAATGGAGGAGTTGAATTCACTCTGGTTGATGGAAGATTTCCCATCAGTTGCTGTGCTGCCTCTGCTTTGTATCGTAGACATCGGAAACACTTCTGGATGCTGGAGCTGACTGCTTTCTTCGCGTTGATGATCCAATATTTTCTTCGGATATATGAGAGAGTGAGTTGGGTGCCACCGTGCAGCGTGCGTAGATGCGCCTCTTGGATTATTAGTTTGGAAATATGACTGGAGTACGGGAGTATGATTGGGTGTTTTTCATTGAAGGACAAGGTGGAATTTTCTAATCTTCCTCCAACACGGATTATTCCATGCTGATCGATGAAGGGATTGAGGTTGGCAAGCTTGTTACTGGAACTCACATATTTGTTCTGCCGGAGTTGAGATCCTGTTGCCCTCAAAATAGGATCACTTCCTTGGATGACCTTAACGAGTAGGAGGATGGTGTCGTCCATTTCCTTCACTGATAGGCATCCTGATTGAGTGGGAAGTCGCTTACACTTGTTGATGAATCTTCGGCAATGTGACATGACTCGTACCATTCTTGTTAGAGAAGAAAAACGATGAACGACTTCGTTCTCGTCTTGATGAATGGTAGTTTGATGCACAGTGTAACTTCTTGCTTCTTCCTCGGTGGTTGCGGTGTCTGGTTGACACGGCCATGAACTCTTGTTAACTAGCCAGCTCGGTCCGTCCCACCATAGGAGATGATTCTTTAGTTTTTCTGGACTAGTGCCTCGGGAGATGACGTCTGCAGGATTCTCTTCGGATTTGACGTGGTTCCAATGTTGAGCCGGAATTAGATTGTTGATTTCGGCTACTCGATTCGCGACGAACGTCTTCCATCGTACCGGGTCTCCTTTTATCCATCCTAATGTAACCATGGAGTCGGTCCAGGCGAAGATAGACACCTTAGGAAGGTCTAATGCTGCAATTACCCTTTGAAGTAGATTGGAAAGGAGTACTGCTGCGCAGAGTTCCAATCTTGGTAATGTCGTCTTGGCTCGGGCTGGGGCCACCTTGGATTTGGCTATTAATAAGGATACCTTGACTTGGCCGGATGATGTGGTGACTCTGGTATAAATCGCGGCCCCGAAAGCTCTTTCGGAGGCGTCACAGAATCCATGCAGCTCTACTAGAGATTCCCTTTTGATAAACAACCACCTTGGTAAGGTAATTTCTTCCACTGCCTTGAGTTGAGACCTGAGCGTCTCCCATTTGCCTTGGATATTTTCAGACACTGGGTCATCCCATTTGATATTTTCGAGCCATAGTTCTTGGATGAGTAGCTTGGCAGTGATGATGACGGGTGCTAACCATCCCAATGGGTCGAAAATTTTGGCAACTTCGGATAGTATGGTGCGTTTGGTGGATTCCTGTTGCTTAACGTCTACCTTAAAACAGAAAACATCTTCATATGGAGACCAGTGAATGCCCAAGGACTTTTTTACGCCGTCTTCACTTATTTCGAGGTATGTTTGTTCCTTTAACTCTTCTGGGAGTTCTTGAATGATGGCTGACTCGTTACTGCACCATTTATGTAGAGTAAAGCCTCCACGCTTTAGTAAGGAAATGAGCTGACCTTGTTGTTGGATCGCTTCTTCCACAGTGTCGGCCCCAGAAAGCACGTCGTCCACGTAGAAATCTTTCTTCACTGCTTCTGAAGCTAATGGAAATGAGACCTTTTCGTCCTCTGCGAGTTGATGCAAGGTTCGAATGGCAAGATAGGGAGCTGATGCGGTTCCATAAGTGACGGTGCACAGCTTATATTCCCTGATTGGCTGTGATTTGTCGAATCTCCATAGGACTCTTTGGTACTCCTGGTCTTGGTTGTTCATTCTGATTTGTCGGTACATTTTTTCAATGTCTGCAGAAAAAACAATCCTGTGCGTTCTCCATCGAAGTAGAATGTCGACCAGTTCTTGCTGAAGTTTAGGTCCAGCGTACATCATCTCATTTAAGGATTTTCCGTGAGAGGCCTTGCTAGAGGCATCGAAAACGACACGAAGCCTGGTTGATGAACTTGCTTCTCGGATGACGCCATGGTGGGGAATGTAATACTTGCCGTTATTCTCATCTTCCTTTGCCACCTTTTCCATATGTCCTAAATCCAAGTATTCTTGCATGAATTTCTTGTATTGGACTGCTAGATCTTGATCTTGTCCTAATTTTTTCTCCAGATGTATGAATCGTGCCAATGCTGAGGGTTTGGACCTTCCCATGTGTACTGGAGTTTGTTTGAATGGAATCCTTACTACGTATCTTCTATCTACGTCTCGCTGGACTGTGTCTGTGAATTTATTTTCACATACCTGATCATCTGGGGAAAGTTTCCTTTGAGGAGAAGCCTCTTCAATGTTCCAGAATTTCTGCAACTGCTCATCCTCTTCAATTTTGGCAACCATGGTGTTGACCTTAAGGCTGGTGGGAGGTCGTCTTCCCATGGTTCCTGATAAGATCCATCCCAATTCGGTATTCTGTCCTAGGATGCCATCTTTGGATTTCTTGATTCCTTCGAGAATTATTTGGGAATATTCTTCAGCGCCTAGAAGTATATCTATGGGGCCAGGTCGGTTGAAGGTTGGATCGGCGATGAAGACATGTTTCCAGGCATCCATTTTTATGTTCGGAATGGGTGATGAAGGCATGGTTTTTGTAAGTTTGGGAAGTACCAGTAAAGTAACAGGTAAGGAAAATTTACTTGGAAATCTTGGCGTAATCAAACCTGTGATTTTCCATTTTGCGACTTTTGTTTCGCTGTTCCCAATTCCGGAGATTTCTGCTCGAACCTTGGTCCTGGGTAGCGCTAATAATTCGGCTGCGGCTTCGGTGATGAAGGAACCTTGAGACCCTGGATCTATCAAGACCCTCAAGAGATGAGTCATCCCGGATGCTGCCTTAACTTGAACCGTTGCTGTGGCCAGTAGCACTTGGCTCTTCTTTGCGCCTAGGTTGGCGGCAATGATTGTGGGTTTTGGCTTCTTCTCTGGAGCGTTGGAGGTCTGCATGGCTGCTGCGTGAGAAAACGTCTTCATCTTCGGAGCAGGTATCGGCTTTGATGGCGGCTGTGCCTTGTGAAGCAGAGTATGGTGTGGAAAGCGGCAGATTTTGCAGTTATAATACGAACGACATTGTATATTAGAATCGTGTCGCAAACATCGAAAGCACAATCGGTAGGTTCTTACCACTTCTTGCTTTTCGTGGGTGGAGAGCCTCTGGAATTGACCACAGTTATCGATGTAATGATCCCCATTGCACATCTTGCAGTTGAGATATCCGGCAGCGTAATTTTTCTGTGGCTTGTCCTGAGTTGGTTTTCGAGCTCCATCAATGGATTCCAAGGATTGGAACCGCATTTGTAAGAAGGCCATTAGAGTTTGGTGATCCTGAACTTCATTTGGGCACTGAAGCGACTGCTCATATAATTGTTAGTTTCAGGATCCCATTTTCGAGTAATAACTCGGTTAATCCACGGACCCCAGCTGTCGGTGGAAATGCCCAAATTTTTGATTGCTTCCACACATTCCTTAGTGGAGTCATGCAATCTTTTCAACCCTTGGGCTGATTCCTTGGAGAGGACCGGCTGATCGAAGATGGTGTCTAGCAATTTGGTTAGAATAAGGCGATTATTTTGATACCTTTGTTGCAGCAAATTCCAAGCGGTGTTGTAGTTGGCTTGAGTCACTGCGAGATGCTGGATTAGTCGGCTGGGCTCTCCCTTGACATGCGTTTTTAAATACTGCATTTTGATGACATCATCCATGTTTTGGTTGTCATCTACTAATTTGGTGAATAGGTCCTTAAAAGTGGCCCATTCCTCATAATTTCCCTCGTATATGGGGATTTTAACTTGAGGAAGCGAGATGGCTGATGCTTGCTCGTTCCTTGTTGGTGCTTGTAACAAATTAATTAAATTTCGGTACCTGTCTTTCAACGTAGTAAATTCAGGACTGAAGTGCGTCTGGTTTGAATCCATCTCGTTAGACATGACTTCTTCGTCCATCTCGATCACCCGGTCCCATTCTTCCTTTAATTCCCTCTTTGTGATGGCGGGCCTTCCGAGTGCTTGTTCCAGTTCGGCGTCGTCCAAAGATTGCTTAAAATTCTGCATCCGAATCTGCAGTTTTCGGATACGAACCTTTTGCTCGGGATTTACAACTGTTTCCTCTCGCCTCCTAGTTTCAGAGGGGTCGGGATTTTCAGTTGCCTTTAAACAGCTCTGCAAATAACTTTTTGCTTCGCAGTAGATGGCTTTAATTTGTTCGTAATACCCTGTGGTAAAATAATTATGTGTAGGAATACTTAGCTGCACCATTTTGGCGTGATTTTTGGTCACGGCGTTCCAAGTTTCGTCCAGCGTCTTGTTTCGGCTGGCGATGTAAGCTTCTGTTTTTCGGCTGGCAGGGTCCTTTTTGCTGTTGGAAAATACCTGCGTGATCTTCTGGCCGAGTTCTTCTTGGGCGACAGCTAGCTGATTGAATTCCTCCATATTGTTTGCCATTTTCGGGGAACCGGGTGGGTTGGTAGATGTTGTTTTCTTCTCGGGATGTACCTCTTCTTAGTTGTAGACAGATCCGGCTCGAAGGACCATGAACAGATTCGCCTGGAGGCTGTGGAAATCAGGCGTCCGTTACGTTATTTTGCTGGTTCCATCCCTTATGTTAAGCGCAGAACTGAGACAGCAGTTTCCGCTTTAAGACAGCTTAGTCATGCCACTTAACGGGATGATAATTCGTCACTGTGTGAGATGCAGCCTCACATCCCTTAATTATTTATAGGCTTGGACCCACAGCGACGCAGTAAGTGAATCTAACAAGTAAATGCAGACTGGTTTATTACAAAAATAATTGTTCTATATATACAAACAAATTTGCTTAGATCATAGTAATATACAAAGTTCATTTCTAATAACAGGTGCAATGTATTATATTCAGTAGGTTAATTTACTAGTATTGCAAAACAATACTCAGCGGTTTTGCTTCCGTGATATGATATGGACTCCATGAACTCGAGCGTCTTTTATGCTGAGCTGCGATTGTAGGCATTTAAACCTTGTCACGGCCTTGCGTAATTGTGTACGCGAAGCCGTGTAAAAATGCTGAGCGGCGACTGCGAGGTGTTTAAACTTGACTGTGAGTAGGTCGCCGCGCTTGCATAATGCAATATTGCGTTTTTGGTGGCTTTTAACTTTTAGAATGTTTCGTAAAATTTAAATGAATAATTATAAATTTATATCTGGTTAATCTGTTAAAGACAAGATTAAACAGCCATTCTGATGCATTTAAAATTAGTTTACAGTTGTTTCTGTACAATCTTTAGCATTCTGCAATTACTGTCTATTAATTATAATATGTACGAATACTTTACGCTATTTTTTATTATACCTCCAATACTGGAAATAAATTACGCACTAAAAACTTAGAAATAATTTTTGTCGTGATAAATCGAGAGGGCATAATAATATTGCTACTATAGTTACGAGAATTATTTACGTTTTTGTCACGTCCATGTCCGTTGTTGCATTCAGTCGTTTCCTTGACAATCTTTAAAGCTCGGCGAGCTTTAATCGCCTGTATTCGCACGCTCAGGCGTGCTTTAAACGGCGATTCTGATGCAGGTATAATAAAAAAGTAGTTTACAGTTGTTTCTGTACAATCTTTAGCATTCTGCAATTACTGTCTATTAATTATAATATGTTACGTACTGCTAGTAGAATTTTGAGGTTATTAAGAAATCGCATTCAGACACCGAAATACCGTTACTAAAATTTAAAGAATCTAAAAGCGTTTCTACTGTCGAAATGATATCAAAAAACGTCTCAGATAGTCCGCCAGAGCGTTTACAGGCCCTAGCATGCCATTTTGTCTACTTCTAAAATAGTAGGTGTCATTCTGATGCATTTAAAATTAGTTTACAGTTGTTGCTGTACAATCTTTAGCATTCTGCAATTACTGTCTATTAATTATAATATGTTACGTACTGCTAGTAGAATTTTGAGGTTATTAAGAAATCGCATTCAGACACCGAAATACCGTTACTAAAATTTAAAGAATCTAAAAGCGTTTCTACTGTCGAAATAATATCCAAAACGTCTCAGATAGTCCGCCAGAGCGTTTGCAGGCTCTAGTATGCCATTTTGTCTACTTCTAAAACAGTAGGTGTCATTCTGATGCATTTAAAATTAGTTTACAGTTGTTTCTGTACAATCTTTAGCATTCTGCAATTACTGTCTATTAATTATAATATGTTACGTACTGCTAGTAGCATTTTGCGGTCATTAAGAAATCGCATTCAAACACCGAAATAGCGTTAATAAAATTTAAAAAAAAACTTAGAGCGTTTCTACTATCGAAATAAATTTCAAAACGTTTCAGATAGTCCGCCAAAGCGTTTGCAGGCTCTAGTATGCCATTTTGTCTACTTCTAAAACAGTAGGTGCCATTCTGATGCATTTAAAATTAGTTTACAGTTGTTTCTGTACAATCTTTAGCATTCTGCAATTACTGTCTATTAATTATAATATGTTACGTACTGCTAGTAACATTTTGAGGTCATTATGAAATCGCATTCAAACACCGAAATAGCGTTACTAAAATTTAAAGAATCTAAAAGCGTTTTTACTGTCGAAATAATATCCAAAACGTCTCAGATAGTCCGCCAGAGCGTTTGCAGGCTCTAGTATGCCATTTTGTCTACTTCTAAAACAGTAGGTGCCATTCTGATGCATTTAAAATTAGTTTACAGTTGTTTCTGTACAATCTTTAGCATTCTGCAATTACTGTCTTTTAATTATAATATATTACGTACTGCTAGTAGCATTTTGATGTCATTAAGAAATCGCATTCAAACACCGAAATAGCGTTACTAAAATTTAAAAAATCTAAGAACGTTTCTACTTTCGAAATAAATTCCAAAACGTCTCAGATAGTCCGCCAGAGCGTTTACAGGCTCTAGCATGCCATTTTGTCTACTTCTAAAATAGTAGGTGTCATTCTGATGCATTTAAAATTAGTTTACAGTTGTGTCTGTACAATCTTTAGCATTCTGCAATCACTGTCTATTAATTATAATATGTTACGTACTGCTAGTAGAATTTTGAGGTTATTAAGAAACCGCATTCAGACACCGAAATAACGTTACTAAAATTTAAAGAATCTAAAAGCGTTTCTACTGTCGAAATGATATCAAAAACGTCTCAGATAGTCCGCCAGAGCGTTTACAGGCTGTAGCATGCCATTTTGTCTACTTTTAAAATAGTAGGTGTCATTCTGATGCATTTAAAATTAGTTTACAGTTGTTTCTGTACAATCTTTAGCATTCTGCAATTACTGTCTATTAATTATAATATGTTACGTACTGCTAGTAGAATTTTGAGGTTATTAAGAAACCGCATTCAGACACCGAAATACCGTTACTAAAATTTAAAGAATCTAAAAGCGTTTCTACTGTCGAAATGATATCAAAAACGTCTCAGATAGTCCGCCAGAACGTTTACAGGCTCTAGCATGCCATTTTGTCTACTTCTAAAACAGTAGGTGCCATTCTGATGCATTTAAAATTAGTTTAAGTTGTTTCTGTACAATCTTTAGCATTCTGCAATTACTGTCTATTAATTATAATATGTTACGTACTGCTAGTAACATTTTGAGGTCATTATGAAATCGCATTCAAACACCGAAATAGCGTTATTAAAATTAAAAAAATCTTAGAGCGTTTCTACTACCGAAATAAATTCCAAAACGTCTCAGATAGTCCGCCAGAGCGTTTGCAGGTTCTAGTATGCCATTTTGTCTTCTTCTAAAACAGTAGGTGCCATTCTGATGCATTTAAAATTAGTTTACAGTTTTTTTCTGTACAATCTTTAGCATTCTGAAATTACTGTCTATTAATTATAATATATTACGTACTGCTAGTAGCATTTTGAGGTCATTAAGAAATCGCATTCAAACACCGAAATAGCGTTAATAAAATTTAAAAAATCTTAGAGCGTTTCTACTACCGAAATAAATTCCAAAACGTCTCAGATAGTCCGCCAGAGCGTTTGCAGGTTCTAGTAGGCCATTTTGTCTTCTTCTAAAACAGTAGGTGCCATTCTGATGCATTTAAAATTAGTTTACAGTTGTTTCTGTACAATCTTTAGCATTCTGAAATTACTGTTTATAATTATAATATGTTACGTACTGCTAGTAGCATTTTGAGGTCATTAAGATATCGCATTCAAACACCGAAATAGCGTTACTAAAATTTAAAAAATCTAAGAACATTTCTACTATTGAAATAAATTCCAAAACGTCTCAGATAGTCCGCCAGGTGCGTTTACAGGCTCTAGCATGCCATTTTGTCTACTTCTAAAATAGTAGGTGCCGTTCTGATGCATTTAAAAGTAGTTTACAGTTGTTTCTGTACAAACTTTAATATTCTGCAATTACTGTCAGTAGATAACCAAAGCCGGTTCTGCGACAGGAAGTGCCGTCATTTTGGCGGGAAATTCAAATTCGCGTGCAGGTCGTATGCGCAGGTCTGCGCGCGCAGGTGTGTGGTGGGGTAAGGGGGCGCCTGCGCAGACATCGAGGGCGGGAGCCGGGGTGCGGGTGCAGAGGGCGGGCGCCGGGGGCTGGAAGCCGGAGGCTGGAAGCCGGGGGCAGGGGCCGGGGGTGAGAGCCGGGGGCGGGGGCCTGAAGCTGTTTTCAACCCTTTCGAAAATATATTATTATTACAGAAATGAGCACGAAGCGATAAGCTGATAAGAAACCGCAAGAGCTGATAAGGACTTAGCGAGCGTAACCACAGATAAGCTGCAAGCAGTACAGGATGTGACATATATCGCCTAATTAGAAGTAGATATCTCACCAAATATCCGCTAACAATTTATCGTGTTGGAAACCATAAACGGAAATCTCAACCGAGCATCCTGTTGCAAATATCGCAAAGTAAAACCTAGATAATACTAATTAACCGAGCATCCTGCTAAAAATATCTCGCAGGAAAACCATAATCTTGTGACTAAACCGAGCATCCTGTTGCTAATATCGCAAAGCAAAACCTAGATAGTACTAATTAACCGAGTATCCTGTTGAAAATATCTCGCAGGAAAACCATAATCGAACTAATTATTATTACAGAAATGAACACGAAGCGATAAGCTGATAAGAAACCACAAGAATTGATAAGGCGAGAGCGCTCGTAACCACAAGAACCGATAAGCGGTAAGCGGTAGGAATACATTTGTATATAAGATGAAGAATAATATATGGGAAAACCATTCGTCATCGTAGAGCAGAAGAGATGGCTGGCTTAGCGCAACCCGCATCAGCTATGCTGAAATGTGTTGAAAAAATGCATAAAAATATTGTGAAGGGTGGGTGTAAACGGAGGGAAGTGGAAATGTTAATAAAACACTGTAAATGTAATACTAAACTATTAAAAAAGCAGTTCGGGCGGAAAATTTAAATATTGGTGAAAAACGTCATCTGGAAACTATATGTGGGCACATGAAGAGATATCAAAAAGTACTATGTGATCTTCACATCAATAAAACGGGTGCGGGGGCGAGAAAACAACCTAGAAGTGCGCGAATAGTGTGGGAGGAGATGGAGAATGCGTATAAATGCAGACTTCGGACCGGAGTGATTGTAAATTTAAAACATAAGGACCCCAAACCTTTTTTACAAGATGCATTTTATTTATTCGCTTCACGCATAAAAAATGTACAGAAAAAACAGAAAACCGCGATGAAAGTAAACACCACCTTTTGCGGGGAGTTTGTTAAAGAAACCAAGGACAATGTTATAACAGACTTAAAATATTTTACCACGAAAAACAATTTAATTCTGCAAGAACATGTCGAAAATCATGCAAACTTAAATCAGTGGTATTTCGATAACGTGCAAGACTCCATTTTGAATCAAATAAGTGAATTTGAAGAACAAGAAAGCGGATGGGCGTTATCGGAGATTATATCGTTAGCTGTAAATATAAACAGTTGTACTATGTTTCATGCATCTTCTTACATCGAACTCCCGGAATATATAAAAAAGAAGCATGCGTGTGTCAACGTGAAAAACGATGATAACTTCTGCTTTGCGTGGGCGATTGTGTCAGCCCTACACCCCACCAGCAGGAAGAACATTAACAGCGCTCGAGTATCTTCGTACCCCCATTACTCGAATGTGTTGAATTGTGAAGGATTAGACTTCCCAGTGAAAATTTCACAAATTCCGAGGTTTGAAAAAAACAATCCAAACATTTCTGTCAATGTGTATGTGTTAAACAGAAACAAATACGGAATTAGTGTGTGCCCCGCGTATCTAACTTCAGACAAGAAACAGAACCATGTGAACCTGCTTATGTTTACCGATCCCGCGAATATGATGGACACAAATCTCGATGAACTGATGGATGTAGACCCCGACGCTGTAGACCCCGAACCCGAAGTAAATTACCACTACTGCTGGATTAAAAATTTAAGTAGGTTAGTAAGCACGCAATTAAGTAAACGTAATCATAAATGTTATATATGCGATAGATGTCTGCATTATTTTTATAGTCAGCAAAGGTTAGACGCTCACGAAATTGATTGTAAAAAATTGAACGAGTGTAAAATTAATCTCCCTCGGCCTGGCGAAAAACTAACCTTCGCTAATTATAAATATCAGCAAACTGTACCATTTATTTTGTATAGCGATATAGAATGCGTATTAAATCCTGTAACTGAAAAGGTAGGGAGTAACACTGTAAAGTATCAAAAACATCAAGCCTGCAGCATAGGTTATTATTTGCAATGTTCATATGATGATTCACTTTCACATTATAAATCATATACGGGTGCGGATTGCATGGAATGGTTCGGTGAAGAATTGTACGAAATGGGGTTAGAGTTAAACAAACATTTCAAGACCGTAGTTCCAATGGAAGAACTAAATGAATTGCAAGAACGCGAATATCGAGATGCATCTAATTGTTATATTTGCACGAAACCTTTTAAGGATGATGATATCAAGGTAAAAGATCATTGTCATTTCACGGGTAAATATAGAGGTCCGGCACATCAAAGCTGTAATTTAAATTATAAAATCGATCATGTAATACCGGTTGTTTACCATAACCTTAGCGGTTATGACAGTCATTTCTTGATAAAAGATGTCGTTACAGCTTTTCCGGGTAACATTTATGTTTTGCCTCAGAATAAAGAGAGGTATATTTCTTTCACTAAAACTCACGATGATGCCAGTAGTTTAAAATTCAGATTTATCGATTCATTTAAATTTATGAATTCTGGATTAGATAAATTGGCTTCATATTTAAAAAAAGAAGATTTCAAAATTCTACAGGCACAAAACAAAGATCTAAGCGAACACCAATTATCTCTGTTAACACGTAAAAGTGTATTTCCATATGATTACATAACTTCCCTTGATGTATTATCAGAAACTAGATTGCCGTCAAAAGATAAATTTCACAGTAAGTTAAAAGATGTCCACATTTCAGATAAAGATTATGCACACGCTGTTGAAGTGTGGAACGAGTTTAATTGTCAAACAATTCAAGATTATACAATGCTATATTTAAAAACAGATATTTTGTTGTTGGCTGATATTTTTGAAAATTTTCGCGCGAGTTGCCATAAAACATACGGATTAGACCCCGCCCACTATTACACATTACCCGGATATACCTGGGATGCCATGTTAAAATATACGCAAATAGAACTAGCGCTCATATCCGATATAGATATGCTGTTGTTTATCGAGCGAGGTATACGTGGTGGTATTAGTCAATGTTCGAAGCGATATTCTAAAGCAAACAATAAATATTGTCCAACAGGATACAACCCCACGCAACCCCCAAGGTATATCATGTATTACGACGTGAATAATTTGTACGGATGGGCAATGATGCAGTACCTACCCTACAACAATTTTCGATTTTTAACTCGTACAGAAATGAGCTGTTTTGATGTTAACAGTATCAGCGATGAGTCAGCAAAAGGGTACATTTTAGAAGTAGATATTGAGTATCCAAACGATATCACGCTACACAATCTTCATGCCGATATGCCAATGTGTGCCGAACACTCTGTTCCTCCAAACTCAAAATTGCCAAAACTAATGACAATGTTGAATAAAAAAGAACGATATGTGATTCATTATAGGAATCTGAAACAAGCTATAGCTGCAGGCTTAAATGTTACCAAAGTGCATCGCATACTATCTTTCGATCAAGCTCCATGGTTAAAATCATACATTGAGTTAAACACTCAACTTAGAACAAACGCAAAAAACGAATTTGAGAAAAATCTGTTCAAATTAATGAATAACGCTGTTTTCGGTAAAACCATGGAGAATGTTCGTAAACACAAAGTTGTTAAATTAGTAACGCGATGGCATGGAAGATATGGAGCTAATCATTACATATCCCAACCTAATTTCCATAGTAGAACAATATTTAACGAAAATCTTGTAGCCATAGAATTATCAAAGCTTGAAATAATGTTTAAGAAACCGATATATGTGGGTATGTCCATATTAGATATAAGTAAAACCTGTTTATACGATTTTCATTATAATTATATGTTACGTAATTTTAGTTATCAAGATTGTAAGTTGCTGTATTCAGATGCGGATAGTCTTTTGTATGAAATAACTTGCGACGATGTTTATGATATTATGAGGCGTGACATTCACATGTTTGATACAAGCGATTACCCCAAAGACAATATCTACAGCATTCCATTGGTGAACAAGAAAGTTCTTGGACTTATGAAAGACGAGTGCAACGGTAAAATAATCACAGAATTTATCGGTTTGAGATCGAAAATGTACAGTGTGAGAGTTGAAGGTAAAGACGCTGTTAAAAAGGCTAAAGGTGTCTTGGAAAATGTAGTTAAGAACAAAATTTGTTTCGACGACTATGTAGCATGTTTGTTTGATAACAAGGATGCAGTAAGAAATCAAAATTTAATTAGAGCCAATAGTCACATTGTACATAGTGTAAGTCAAACTAAAGTGGCTCTTACTAGCGCAGATGATAAGAGACACATTTGTGAAAATAAAATAGATACCCTTCCTTGGGGACATTATTCTATAAAAACGTAGGTTTATGTAAAATGTATGCTTTGTTTACAATAAATGTATTAAATGCACTCTGTGTTTTATTTACTTAGGTTTACATGTATTGTGGTGAATAAGCTGTGATGCTAGGTAAGAAAAGAAACACACACACATTTTTATACAGTTTTTATTTTATTTAGCTATCAATACATTTCAAACTATTTCATTCTTATTTATCCATTGATCGTGTGATTTATCCATGCCCAACCAGCGTACATACAGTTGATTGCCACGTTTTCGTAACACCTTTTCAACCAAATATACATCGGCATGTTTGGTTTTCTGCAATTCGCGTTCGTAGAACCCACCAGCTATGGGTTGTCCTCGCATATCTTCGAGTAAATATACAACCGGGTTGGTGATACGAACCTTTGCAATTTTAAATAATTCCGTTGACCAGTTGGGTGTGTAACCTTTCGCGAAAACATTCTTAAATTTGCTTATACGTACTATATCGCCGACTTTTAAATGATGTGGGCCGAAGATCTTTAGGTTATTGTAAGCGGTTAATTTTGTATTAGCAGTAACTTCAGAAGGTTTCATTCCAATGGTTCGATGTTTTCTATTGTTATATTCCTGGGTCACATCGGCGAGAATATCAATCCATTTATATTTTCCGCGCAGACTGAATGTCTTATACAAATTGTTTTTCAAAGTTCTAATTACTCGTTCGGCTATGGACGCTTTCTTAACACTGTACGTGGAGTAATGGTTGATATTAAATTTTGACATTAATTGCGAAAAGTCTCTGTTGTAAAACTCTTTACCCTGATCGGTTTGCAAATTACTGGGTAAGCGACCTTGGGCCTGTTTTAAAATTTGTTTCAGCGATTTAACTATATCGATACCTTTTTTCGATTTAAGAGGTTGGGTCCACACGAATTTCGAATAACAATCAATTACAACTAACATGTACTTATAACCCTTATTGTCTCTAGCATATGGAATAAATTCGGCTAAATCAGCCTGCCATAAATCATCGAATCCTTTAATTATTACCCGTCTTCTAGGAAAATTTCGTCTCGCTTGTTTATGCAACTCCTCAACGACCTGTTTTTTAGACATTTAGTTCGTAATCTATATCACCCACGTCACCACTCGATATGTTTAATTGTGTTCGCAAAGCAGCGATGTTGTTATTAATAACATCTAATTTTGTAGTTATTACTTTTATACAGTCATCGACAAAATTTTTGTTTACAGCATCATCACCGTTGACAGGATTAGATAGATTAGCAATACGTTTTCCTTGAGAATCAAAATTTAACCCGTCAATTTTTAAAAATTTGCTATGGGCTATTTCGGTATTTGCATTGCGCTTTGTTAATTCTGTTCTAATCAAGCTCAATGTTTGCATGTGTGTTGTAGTACCAAGTTCACGAATTTTCTCGTCAATATAATCCTTATTAGATGCATCCGTCCCCTCAATGGGGGTTTGTACATTAACTAACCTTTTTAAGTTACAATCATTCTTAGTGATCAAATAATAGTTTAAATTAATGGCGTCGTAACTATCTTTAGCGTTTGCGACATTAGTAATTCTTTGATTTCGTGCATCGAAACATTCTTTGTCAAGCATTAAAACGTTTTGTTTATTAACAGCATCACCACCATCAATCGGAGTTGCTACGTTAGTTAACCTCTTTCCTTCTAGATCAAAATCGCCATTATCGGTTAACTTAAATCCTACACCAGGAGGGCCGATAACGTGTGAATGATGACGATACTGATGACGTCCGAACTTGTCAATACTCATGATGATTGTCGCGATTTATACTGCATACACATGTTTTTATAGATTAACTAGAAAACGTTTACTTTTCGTGGGATCTTTAATGTAACCGGCTTCGTACAATTCTTCTGCTATGGAAATGATTTCGTTACGATGTCCCGTATGACCGGCTTCTTTTTCAGTCCATTTCACATGCAGATCGTCAATTAATTCGTGTACATCATCCCAGTATCTGAATTCTACAGGTTTTCCTACTTCCTTGAATAGTCCCCTACCTGAGACACTCTTAATTCTGCGAGTAGTGGTGCTGCTGCTGCTGCTGCTGCTGCTGCTGGGTGGATATATTAGAGGTTTTATAATGTTTGTGTATTTAAATGCCTTTGTTCCCATTACTTGACCGTGCGAGTGATTATTTCGCTTATGGGCATTTGTATCCATCAGAATATCTTTATAATTTTTTTGATCCTGCTTGGTGAAAATTTTTTTTGGATCGTTCATAATTAGAAGCTCATATAAACCGGGGGTTCCTTCGTATTCCTTTCCATTAATAACAAGATCTTTACCTCGAATATCGATTAGACTATTACCTATTTTCCATTTATCGTTATGTACATCGTAATGCACCCCATAAGTAGTATCCGTAAGGTGTTCTGTATCGCGTATCATTCGCTCCACATACTCTCTGGGTAGCGGATGATATTGTTCAAGAAACGAATCTCCCGCCTATTCATCTAATAAAGTCGAAACATGAGATGGTGTGGGGGCTTCCTTCACTTCATCCTCTTCATCAGGCATTATTTCATCTATAACTTGACTCTCTAAGAACTCTGGAGGCGGCGGATTCACTGTTCTTACTGGTGTTGACGTCGCACCTGGTTGTGCCGGTAATGGTAAAGAAGATGGCTTTTTTATTGGTTTTATCTCAGTTTTAACAGCAGTAGTAGGTGACTGCTTTTCTATTTTTATAGCGATATCTTTAAGGGGTTTCGTTACGGGCCTATACATGTCCTCAAATAACTTTTTTGCGGTGGATTTTCCTTTCTGCAGGGAATTATACTTTTCTCGAATACTTTTTCTAAGTTTCACGATTTTTTGTTTTTCTTCCTTTGTTTTGTGATCCATGATTAACCACTGTTTGGACTGCTTTGGACCGCTTTTTGGACTGATTTGAACTGCTTTTGGACTGCTTTTCGACTGCTTTGTACTGCTTTTGGACTGCTTTGGACTGCTTTGAACTGCTTTTGGACTGCTTTTGGACTGCTTTGTACTGCTTTTGGACTGCTTTTGGACTGCTTTGTACTGCTTTTGGACTGCTTTGGACTGCTTTTGAACTGCTTTGTACTGCTTTTGGACTGCTTTGAACTGCTTTTGGACTGCTTTGGATCGCTTTTGGACTGATATAATCATCCACTAGCGAACCGCTTTCTCTAATGAACAGAGCTGTTGTAACCTGATTGGTAATAATTATATGTATATATATGAATCGACAAAACAAAAAGAATGGGAAGAGGAAAGAAGTGAGCTGAAAAGTAAAATAATGGAGTTAGAAGGAAAAATAGAAAATCAAGATAGAAGAGGTAGAAAACTAAACGTGGTTATAAAAGGGAAAGCTTTTGAGAATATAAATAAGGAACAAGAAGTTCAACAATTTTTAAAGGAAACAATAAACGTCGAAGCGCAAATAAAAGAAGTGCGATCGTTTGTAAACAAAAAAAGAATACCGATTAACATTGTGGAGATGGGAAACTGGAGTAGCAAGCAAAAGATTATGGAAAACAAGAATAAACTGAAAGGCTCGCAGATTTACATAGAGAATGACTTGACAACTAAGGAAATGGGAATCCAAGCTGAACTCTGGAGAATAGCGCAAGAAAAAAAGAAAGAAGGTCTAAAGGCAAGAATTGGCTATAAAAAAATAGAGATTGAAGGAGAAACATATACCTGGGACGAAAGCCGCAGTGAAATAACAAAAAACTGATGCAACTGGCAACCACATCCTACGAGACGACAAAAATGGCAAAGAAAACGGACGAAGACATAGGTAAACGAAAAAAATATAAGGAAAGGCAAAAATTAATTAAGGACAAAAACAAAGTAGAAGATATAATTATAATGGCAACATGGAATGTAAGGGGTACGTACGTAGAAGGAGCATTTAAAAACTTAATAGAAGAAGCAACAAAATACAGATTAGATATAATAGCACTTCAGGAAACGAAACAAAGCGGAAACATAATTACAGACTTGGAGCAATACGTGTTCTTTAATAGCGGCAGTGAAAATAGGAGATTTGGTACGGGATTCCTAATAAGTAATAAGTGGAAACACGCAATAGTAAAATTTGAACCAATAACGGACAGAATGTGCACACTACGAATCAAAGGAAAGTTCAGAAAAATAACCATAGTTAACATACATGCACCAACGGAAGAAAAGGACATAGAAGAAAAAAACAAGTATTATGAAAAACTAGAAGAAGTGTACAGGAAGATCCCAAAATACGACATAAAAATTGTGGCAGGAGATTTTAACGCAAAAATTGGAAGGGAAGAAATATACAGACCAGTAATAGGGAATTTTAGTAAACATCTAGAGAGCAACCAGAATGGAGAAAAGGTGATCGAGTTTGCAACAGAATATAACATGAGAGTCAAAAGTACCTACCACCAGCATAAAGAAATACATAAAGGGACGTGGACAACACCAGATGGAAACACGACAAATCAAATCGACCATGTCTTGATCGAAGCAAAACATGCAGAGAGTATAATTGATGTGAGAAGCTGCAGAGGGGCGGATGCAGATACAGATCATATGCTTGTAAGAATAAAAATCAAACAAAAAATGCCAGAACCAAGAGAGAGGAAGAAACAGATTCAAAGAATGGGTGCGTACAAGATAGAAAAACTACAGAATCAGGAAACTCTACGAAGGTATAACGAAGAAATAGAAAAAAGGGTTAGAATGCTGAAGGAAGGAAACAATATTGAAGAAAATTGGAAAGAAATAGAAGAAGTGATGCACGAGGCAGCGAAAGTACTGGAAATAACAAATACAACAGGCGGGAAAAAACAATGGTTCGACGACGAATGCAAAGAGGCAGTGAAAGAGCGAAACAAATCAAGAACAGAGATGTTGAAAAACCCAACAGAAGTAAACAAACAAAAATATAAAGAACAAAGGAGAAATACCAAAGAAATGTGTAGACGGAAAAAGAGAAGATATAATGAAATCAGGATAGAGAAACTGGAAGAAAACTATAATGACCGAGAAATAAGAAACTTTTACCAAGATATAAAAAAGGAAAAAAAGGGATATCAAAATAAGACAACGTTATGTGAAGACAAACAAGGAAACTTAATAGGAGGACACAAGGAAATTATGGAAAGATGGGCTCAACACTTTCATGAGATGCTAAATGGAAATGAAGAACAAGGCAGGCAAACAGTAGTATCAGCTGCAGAGAATCAGCAAGTGGTAGGATCATACAAACCAAACACCGAAGAAAAGGTAGAAACGCCACGGAACGACGAAATCGAAAACATAATTTCTAGACTGAAGAATAATAAAAGCCCTGGAAGAAATAGAATAAAGGCAGAGCTGATAAGATATGGAGGCGACGAGCTACAAGAAAAAATATGCAAATTAGTACAGCAAGTATGGGAAAATGAAGAGATGCCAAAGAAATGGGCGGTGGCAATAATATGCCCCATCCACAAAAAAGGACCGAAAACACAATGTCAAAACTACAGAGGTATCGCCCTGCTAGACGTGGTATACAAAATAACAGCAAGCTGCATAAAAGGAAGATTAAACTCATATATGGAAAAGGTGATTGGGGAGTACCAAGGAGGTTTCCGGAATAATAGATCGGTTGTTGATCAGGTACACACACTTAGACATATTCAAGCGAAATCTTATGAATATGAAATAGAAATGCATGTACTGTACATAGATTTCAAACAGGCATACGATTCTGTAAATAGAGCTCAACTATACAATGCAATGCAAGAACTCGGATTTCCGACGAAGTTAACGAACCTGGTAAAGATGACACTCAGCACAACTGAAAGTATAGTGAGAATACATGGCGAAGAAACAGATGCGTTTCCAGTAAACAAAGGACTAAGACAAGGCGACCCACTGTCAGCATTATTGTTTAACGTAATACTGGAGAAAGTCTTAAGGGAAAGTAATATCAATAGGAATAGTACCATATTTTATAAAGAACATCAATGTTTAGCATACGCCGATGACGTAACACTCATAGCTAGAACAAAGAACGAGCTGATAAAAATTACAAAAAACCTGATCAAAACTGCGGCACGTGTAGGACTCGAGATCAATGAGGGAAAAACGAAATACATGAAGTGGGGGAGTAAAAGACAGACACAACCAACCCAGGATTTAACAATAGGAATAGGACAAGACAGGAGATACACATTTGAACACGTGAAGAATTTTACATACTTAGGCACACTTATAAATGAGCACGGCAGCGGTAGTGAGGAGGTTCGAGCAAGGATAAATAAAGGAAATAAAAGTGCGGGAAGTTTAATACCAGTGTTGAAATCTAAGACAGTGTCGCGAAAATTAAAAATACGCGTGTACCAAACAGTAATAAGACCAACAGTGCTATACGCGTGTGAAACGTGGATAATAAACAGACAAGAACAGAAAAATTTAGAAATTTGGGAAAGGAAAATGCTACGGAGAATATATGGAGGAAAGAAGATAAGTGGGGAATGGAAAAGAAGAACCAATGAGGAAATATACAACCTATATGGAGAACCAAGTATAGGGAATGTAGTTAAAGCACAAAGAATAAGGTGGATAGGGCATATAGAAAGACTGTCAGAGGAAAGAATAACAAAGAGAATAGTGAGAGGAGATACAGAGGGTAACAGGAGAAGAGGGAGGCCAAGAAACAAATGGCGAAATCAAGTGACGAAGGACCTGGAAAAACTTGGTGTCGAGAGATGGACGGAAAAGGCAAATGATAGAAAACAGTGGAAACAGATAGTGAAACAAGCCTTAGGCCTTCACGGCCTGTAGTGCTACAATATATATATATATATATGAATCGAATCCTTTACGATATCGACCTCGATCACAGTCTTTGTTTATCACCAGGAAACCGTAAGGTTCTCTCCAGCATTTAGCACACAGTTCACGAAATGTAGCAAAAGACATATCTGTACCAACATGATCATCGTACACGTGACGTAAATTCATTTCATCCTGTTTAAATAGCACCAATAAGTTTGTATTGTCGCGTACTAAATGTTTCGGTATGCGAGTGTATGTCTGACAGAGATAGAAACAATCGATTGCATTATGTCGACCCATACTAAAATATTCGCGCATTACATTCTGTTTATCGCATATGATATCATCAAAAATAAAGATAGAATTAGGTTTAGCCTTGTTTGGATGCATAATATCCTGGTGTTCATTAAATGTATAATAACCTAATCCCTTTATCGGACGCAATAACACCTCTAAAAATTTATAATTTGGTTGGTGTAACGATTTCGAGTACACGTATACATTTTCAAATTTTAATCCGTTCGGTTCCTGCAATAAGCTCATCATCACGTTTGTTTTACCGCAGTTCGAGGGTCCAGCAATAATACAGCGACATGTGTTTGGCAAAAGTACACCGTGTTTTTTTATGTTATTCACATGACCCAAGTCAAAATTTTTTACCGACAGCGTGCTCTTTTGCTTGACAATTTTCATTGTGATATGATTAACATTTCACCCGGCTACCCCTATTTATAGTCACAAATAAAACTCAGCGTTTTGTATTTATTTTGTATTTTGTTTAACTACGTATACATGTCAAAGCTTATTATAGACGTCGTACTTCACCGCTGAAGGGGTTGTATTCCATCACTGTATCGTGAATAATTAGACAGTATGCGACGGTTCCTTGTTCGAATGCACTTAAAGCCTCCATTTCCAACTTGATGTCAACGGTAGAAGTTTTGATGGATTCCTTTTGATTAGAACAGTTCAACACGAATATGGGTGATTTTTTAAAGTCGGTGTAGTCGAGTAGCGGTTCGTTTCTGTTTTTTCCATAATAACTCTTTTGAAAATCGCAATAACTGCGGTAAGCCAACTGATATTTATTGTTTGCAAAATCTAGATTCCAATTTTCGTAGGGATAACGTTCTGAATTAAGATGTAATTTGAGATTGGTAATATTTGCATGATCAAAATCGGTTGCTTTAGCTTCTTTATTATTCAATTTGTTTTTCTGAAAAGCAACCAAAACGTATCGGGGTTTTTCCAAATGTGTTGATGTCTTAATAGCCCACACATCGGATTTGGCCTGTTTAAGTGCAGGTAAGTTATATAATTCCCATTCTCGAAAAGCGACGGTTATCAGAGTGTTTCGGTTAATTTTATTGTATAATTGTAGTTTGGCCGCATCGCTCGGCTCCACATGCAGCACCTTCCACTGAATAGAGGTAAGTTCAATCTTTGCCTTATCGGTATCACCTTGGAAACAGTTTAGATCGTTTCTCGAGCGTATTAGAATCAACTCTTGACGTACATTAACAATAAAACGCTTATAATCCTCAGCAAATCCGGTGAATAATTTCAATGGAACGGATACAAAAAATTTTTTCTCTTTTGCATTAACCACGAGTACGGTTTGCATAGGTTTATTATCCAGCTGCCATCCGGCCACAGATAATGCGGCACTTTCATTTTTCGTATACGATGTTAAACCTTTAATTGCTGCAGTTATACCTGGCAGTCGACTGGTAAACACCCTTTGACCGTTCAATTCATAGCGTATCTCTTCGAATAAAAAGCATGGGAAATTGTGTGTTAAATCGAACGTTTTTCCATTCTCGGTTTCGGTAATTTTACCTTCGATTACAATGAAACTTTCTCCGATATCGGTTATTAGTTCTTGATTTTGAATTAGAATTCTGATTTCGTCCGAGTTGGCATAGGTGTTTGACCCATATGGCAGATATGTATGATAGTTTAAATTCTCAATGTCTTCCTCGTAATGCGGTTTTTCGAATACGTTTAGTTTGTCTACCGCCATCTTGCACTATTTCCAATCCGATAGAAGTTAGAAATTGTTTTTCTGCACGTGTTAGTTCTCCGGAAGCTGGAGAACGATTAAACTTTGATGTTATACCACCTCCTACTTTATAATTAAAATTTATCCCCATTATCTTTCAATTCTAAGATTACGCTAGCTTGTTCGCCTCCAAAATCTATTAGTTCACCCTTCTGATTCACGAGACGGATCTCGATGTTATAAATAGTTTCGACATTAACCTCCAAATAAATAGGTGCAGTTGGCACACTTTCCATACGAAACCCAGGCGCCACGGAAATACTAAACCCATATAAGATGTGAGCGGGCAAGTTGTTGCGATAAGAACCCCGTGTGATGTTGCATTCGATGTAGACGTTTGTATGTTTAATTATCTGTATATCCAATTCGGATGTGTGAGTATGGTTAGGCTTGTACTCGATTGGTTTGAATCCTAGCATCCGACCGATAGAGTCGGTTTTTGAAAAATCTACGGTATACATCGATTTAATTTCGCATTTTTGTGTATTATTGTTTGCTCTTAGTATGGTGTTGTCTACGTGATTTTCTAAATATGAACTTAGTTGATCGATTTCATATGAACCGTGTGGAATAGCGAGCATATGTTCATGCTCATCCTAGTAATAAAACTTATCGTTGCCGGGGTGTATATTTTTAATTGAATTGCAGCCGTAGAATCCCCTTAGAGCAAGCTCATACCTATGTCTAGGATTTAATCTTATCGGTTCGGCATAAGTAGCATACAATATGTTACCAACACCTTCAACTACCAATAGCACAGACATGACTATGATGTGTTATCATTTACAATCATTTATATAGAAAATGTAGACAAAGGTGACCACATATCACGGTATTATAGTTCTGCTCTCTAACGTAATTATAATAAATTTTACAATCCCGAAAGTAGTCAACGACCTCCAACGGTGGCGGTAAATTCCCAAAACTGTCATAGTATTTAACTATAGAACCACGCTTTTTATAACACACCCAGTGCGTGCCGGGTCCTTTTCTATTATCTAAATTCACAATTGCACTCTCATTCTTCCAGGGTTTTTTAGGTAACCCATCTCTCATAAAGACACCTCTAAAATGGGGAATATCAACTGCATATCGTTTTAGGTCGCCATCGGTTAAAGCTCTTTCGGGTAGTGTTATTAGTTTTTTGATTTGTACTGCTTCAAGTACATTGCCCCTCCTTCATATGGTTTAAGGTACAGAGCACCGCCTCCTTTTTTAGTTTTTTTCAAATACAAACCGCTTCCCTTCTTTCCGAGAGCTATAGCTTCCATGGATTGATTGTGACGCGCTGTTTCGTCCAACTGTTTTCTGGCGGCCTTAGCATCATTGACCGCTTTGGCTATACCGGATGCTCCTCCGGCGAGCGCTCCAGCCGCAGATAATCCCGCAAACAAAGGGATCAGAAAAGGCAGAAATCCACCTTGTTTAGGTAGAGGTAACACTCGAGGAATCAAAATGTTACGTTTACCACCAACACTATTAACAACAGTTTTAGCAACGGCCAGAGCTTTCTTAATTATATTATTTTTATTGCCAAGGTTCTTTACAGCTTGAATAACTTTTCGTAGAACCCCTCCCTTAAAAGACACTTTTTTATTTTTCTTTGATTTGCAACAGCCCATCCCCAATTTAGTTTTTGCTTTCATCGCTGTTGTTACTGCCCACGCTGCAGCCCGTTCTCCAAACCCGGCGTCTTTAGATTTAACACGCTCCCACGCTCTTTCAGCTAATTCTCTATCGGCCAGATGTCTGCTGCTTAAATCTTTGTTATCTCGATATGCAATATCATGCAAACGACATGCGGCGTCTAGAGGATTTATACCTTTATCACCTCTAGCGAGTCTTTTCGCTAAACGAGTTCCAGGTCCACAATATTCGTAACCTCCTGGAATGTGTAATTCAACAGGTAGCTTGTTGATGAGATCGTTTACAAAACCCCTCCCACTCACCTTACCTCGCTTACGGTGAACAATCATTTAAGTGAACGATGCTGTTTTCAGCTCTATTTGTACTTTTTCAGTATCTCACATCTGGAGGTAAGCAAACAAAACAACCATATATATTTTTAATACATTTATTTAAATGACATCGTTACAATACTTAAAATAATAACACGTACACATACATGCCATAAACATACCTAGTAATAGACAAGAAAGAAGAATTATAATGATAAAATAATAATTGTTGTTATTATCTTGGGGAGGCCAAATCCACTCGATGCTAAGTATATCGGTATGATTTTTATTCCAAACCTCCATTCTCCAATCCAAATCTTCCATCAAGCCGTTAATTTGATAACGTATCTTGTAGAACAGGAAATGGTCGGTACGATTTTCGAATTTCTCCAAATTTGCACGATACACGTAATGTTCATGGCCACCGGAAAAATAATCCATAGTCATCGGCGTCCATTTTGATGGCCACGATGATGGTTCATTGTATGCGGGTAGATTTACACTGTCGTTTTCAAATTCCACATAAATATATGCTCTCGTTGCAGTAACAGGCTTACTTATAATTAATTCCTTCTCGGGAGTAAGGAAACTAAGTACTATTATCGATGTAAGATTCAACATCTTTCACCGATCAGAGTCCAATGTCAACTGTTCAAATTGTTTAAACATCCGCCTTTTCATACAATACAAGTCTAAAATTATTCTTAACCTATTCAAATTAATTTTATGCAACTTTAATCGCGTGCGTAACTGTTCACTTCGGTATTTCACCACACCTCGCATGTCTAACAGCTTCCACAAAACAATCCGGATGCAAATGTAGAATTTCCAAAGTGATGGATATTATATACGAATCGCAGTTTAATTCTTTATTTAACAAGAGAATGGCGTCCTGTATAATCCCTTCGTTGGTGAGCTGTTCTCCGTGTTGTGCAGTTTGTGTTACTAAAGTATTAAAAAATGTATTGATATCGTATGTATTCAATAGATTTAAACGATAAGATATCAAGTCACGTATTTGAAACAATTTTTTAAAATCAGTTTCCAGCAGTATACACTGACACACGTTGCCACATAGTAATTTTTTGATTTCATCACAAACACGCCAATTATAATAGAAACACTCGTATTGTTGAAATATTTCAGTTTCTAATTGCAGTAGCTGTTGCCACAGTTGCTTCGTTAAATGTACTGCTTTGTAGCTTTTATGATCATATATATCCATGCATCCAATACACGAAATTCTTAAAATAGGTTGAACGTTAGTTTTTCCAAGGGCAATTTGCCTTATACCAAAGCCAACCTCGATAATTTTTTTATGATCCCATTCTTCACTGATAAAGAAATTCGTATTTCCAATCATACAAACACATTCTTCTTCTTCTTCTTCTTCTTCTACACATCGATCTAGCGGATATTCAATAATATCTTCATCATATGATAATAGTGGTTGATTGTTGTCTTCTACTTTTTTCCTTTTAGCTTCAGGTTCACCGTTGGTTGTTGTCCATTCAATTTCGATATCGTCGTCATCACAAAATATAGGTGACCGTCTTAGTTTTTGTTTTTCGAGAAACACCCTTATACCTTCGTCTATATTATCGGCGGTAGCACCACCTACACCACACCCAAACATTGTAACTGTTAGAATGTTGGGGCTTTTTACTTGTTTAAAAACCTACGCACGTACCGCCAATTGAACTATTACTTCCGGGCCCCCAATAATTCGAAAAAACCTACAGATTTGTGCTAGTTTTGCATAAGAACCAATGTTAAATTGAAAGAATGCACCCAAAAGTTACAGTTTCATCGCATGCTGACATCAATATAAATCATATACGATTTTCTTAACACATTCGCGTTCTAATTTAATTTTTTTTAAATGCTTCTCGATAGGTTCGATCACACAGTAATAAAACCAGCTCCACCCGTCTGGGAGTTCTATCTTTGGATTATTTTCAAAGTCCGGATGTCCATCTAGCGTAACGGTGATATCCATACGATCGCAACCAAACCAAGGAAATAAATGTGAAAATTCATGGAAATGATTCTTGTAGTAATATTTCTCATATGCTTTCATATTCGGATCACCATCATCACAAGTACAGTCACTTTCATGCTCATCTACCGAGTTCGATGTAAAATACATTTTTCTTTACATGCTAAAATACTACAGCTCTATGTATACACACATACACGTACCGCCAATTGAACTATTACTTCCGGGCCCCCAATAATTCGAAAAAACTCACAGATTTGTGCTGGTTTTCCATAAGAATCAATGTTAAATTGAAAGAATGCACCCAAAAGTCGCAGTTTCATAGCATTTCTATTTTTTTAAAGACATTAGATTTGATACTAGATTATTGTTGAATTCTGCTCGCTAACTGCATCAACTACTACTACTAGAAATAAAACAAACATTTGACACATTTTGTGCGTTTAATACAAATTATCGATACATACTAACAACATTTTATAATACAACAGTAAATATAGTATGCTACGAAGACTGTTCTTCCTCCATTTCTATAAATTTGTACACTTCGTCCAACTGGTTGCCTAGTCCGAGACCCTCCATCAGGTTTATAAAACGTCTTTTTCCTATTGCGTTGTTTAAAAATAATTCACACACAGCTGCACCATTTTCATACAATTTCTGTCTCGTATAGAGCTCGTCGTCGCTAAATCCACAAAACCCCATTCCATACACAACTTCATGGCCGGCATCGAATGCTAAGTTCTCACACAAACCTTGAAGATTTTGTATGGCGCTGCGCACATCTGTTGGTATAGCTCGAGCGGCTTCAGAGTAGCACATCCTCATCTTACCGCTGTTTGTGTTCAAGTAATGACATAATAAACCCTTCAAATTGGATATGTTACATTTTACAGTAAACTATTTAACCGCTAGATGGCACATCATGTACAGTTCGGAGGCTTATCAGTTCTTGCGGTTACTCGCGCTCGCCTTATCAGCTCTTGCGGTTTCTTATCAGCTTATCGCTTCGTGCTCATTTCTGTAATAATAATATATTTTCGAGAGGGTTGAAAAGAGCTTCAGGCCCCCGCCCCCGGCCCTCGCCCCCGGCCCCCGCCCCCTGCACACAGACACCTGCACACCGACACCTGCGCAGCATGGGGGCCCCGAACCAGGACTCCGCCCCAGGCACCCGACACCGACACCTGCGCAGCATGGGGGCCCGAACCAGGACTCCGCCCCAAGCGCAGGCGCCCGACACCTGCGCAGACGACTTGCGCAGAGGACCTGCAACCCCTTCCCCCACCACACACCTGCGCAATGCTTTTTGCGGTCTGCGCAGAATTTGAATTTCCCGCCAAATACCTGCGCAGAATTTGAATTTCTCGCCAAATACCTGCGCAGAAGACCTGCGCAGTGACGCGTTTTGTCCCAGAAGTCACATTGGTTATCTACTGCTAGGTGCTTGGCTTGGCGCTTGGCTCGGCAATTGGTTTGGCCTTTGGCTTGGCGCTTGGCTTGGCGCGTGGCTCGGCGCTTGGCTTGGCGGTTGCATTGGCGCTTGGTTTGCCGCTTGGCTTAACGCTTATCTTTGCGCTTGGTTTGGCGCTTGCCTTGGCGCTTGGCTTAGCGCTTGGTTTGGCGCTTGACTTAGTGATTTCTTTGGCGCTTGGCTTGGCGCTTGGTTTGGCGCTTGGCTTGGCGCTTGGCTTGGCGCTTGCCCTGGCGCTTGGCGTAGTGATTTCTTTAGCGCTTGGCTTGGCGCTTTGTTTGACGCTTGGTTTCTTGCTTGGCTTGGCGTTTGGTTTGGCGCTTGGCTTGGCGCTTGCCCTGGCGCTTGGCTTGGTGATTTCTTTGGCGCTTGGCTTGGCGCTTGGTTTGGCGCTTGGTTTGGCGCTTGGTTTGGCGCTTGGCTTGGCGCTTGGTTTGGCGCTTGGCTTGGCGATTGGCTTGGTGCTTTGGTTAGCGCTTATCTTGGCGCTTGACTTGGCGCTTGGCTTGACGCTTGGCTTGGCGCATGTCTTGGCGCTTGATTTGGCGCTTGGCTTGGCATTTGGTTTGCCGTGTGGCTTGGTGCTTGGGTTAACGCCTATTTTGGCGCTTGGCTTGGCGCTTGGCTTGGCGCTTGGCTTGTCGCTTTGGTTAGCGCTTATCTTGGCGCTTGACTTGGCGCTTGGCTTGACGCTTGGCTTGGCGCATGTATTGGCGCTTGATTTGGCGCTTGGATTGGCATTTGGTTTGCCGTGTGGCTTGGTGCTTGGGTTAACGCCTATTTTGGCGCTTGGCTTGGCGCTTGGCTTGGCGCTTGGCTTGGCGCTTGGCTTGGCGCTTGGCTTGTCGCTTTGGTTAGCGCTTATCTTGGCGCTTGACTTGGCGCTTGGCTTGACGCTTGGCTTGGCGCATGTATTGGCGCTTGATTTGGCGTGTGGCTTGGCATTTGGTTTGCCGTGTGGCTTGGCGCTTGGCTTGGCGCTTGGCTTGGCGCTTTCCCTGGCGCTTGGCTTGGCGCTTTCCCTGGCTCTTGGTTTGGCGCTTGCCTTGGCGCCTGGCTTGGCGCTTGGTTTGGCTCTTGGTTTGGCGCTTGCCTTGGCGCTTGGCTTGGCGCTTGGTTTGGCGCTTGGCTTAACGCTTGGTTTGGCGCTCGGCTTGGCGCTTACCTAGGCGTTTGGCTTGGCGCTTGGTTTGGCGCTTGGTTTCGCACTTGCCCTGGCGCTTGCCCTGGCGCTTGGCTCGGCGATTGGTTTGGCGTGTGGCTTAGTGCTTGGGTTAACGCCTATTATGCCGCTTGGCTAGATGCTTGGTTTGGGGCTTGGTTTGGCGCTTGGATTATCAGTTGACTTGGCTCTTGTCTTGGCTGTTGAGTTGGCGCTTGGCTAGGTGCTTGGTTTGGTGCTTGGCTTGGCGCTTGGCTCGGCAATTGGTTTGGCCTTTGGCTTGGCGCTTGGCATGGCGCGTGGCTCGGCGCTTGGCTTGGCGGTTGGATTGGCGCTTGGCTTAACGCTTGGCTTGGCGCTTGGTTTGGCGCTTGACTTGGCGCTTGGTTTGACGCTTGGCATGGTGCTTGCTTTGGCGCTTGGCTTGGCGCTTAGTTTGGCGTTTGCTTTGGCTCTTGGTTGGGGGCTTGCCTTGGCGTTTGGCTTGGTGCTTGGGTTAGCGCCTATTTTGGCGCTTGGCTTCGCGCTTGGTGTGGCTCTTGGCTTGGCGCTTGGCTTGGCATTTGGTTTGGCGGTTAACATGGCGCTTGTCTTAACGCTTGGTTTAGCGTGTGGCTTGGTGCTTAGGTTAGCGCCTATTTTGATGCTTGGCTTGGCGCTTGGCTTGGCGCTTAGCTTGGCGCTTGGCGTGGCGCTTGACTTGGCGCTTGGCTTGGCACTTTACTTGGTGCTTGCTTCGGCGCTTGGCTTGGCGCTTGGTTTGGCGCTTGACTTGACGCTTGATTTGGCGGTTGGCTTGGTGTTCGGCTAGGCGCTTCGCTTGGCGCTTGCCCTGGCGCTTGGCTTAATGCTTGCTTTGGCGCTCGGCTTGGCGCTTGGTTTGGCGCTTGGCTTAGCGCTTGGTTCGACGCTTGGCTTGGCGCTTGGCTTGGCGGCTGGCTTGTGCTTGGTGTGACGCTAGGCTTAGCGATTAGTTTTGCGCTTGGCTTCGATTTTAGCTTGGTGCTTGGTTTGACGCTTGACTTGGCGCTTGGCTTGGTGCTTGGTTTGGCGCTTGGCTAAGCGTTAGGTTGACGCTTAGTTTGACGCTTGGCTTGGCGCGTGGCTTAACGCTTGGTTTGTCGTGTGGCTTGGCGCTTGGCTTGACGCTTGGCTTGGCGCTTGGCTTGACACTTGGCATGGCACTTGGCTTGGCGCTTGGTTTGGCGCTTGACTTGGCGCTTGGTTTGACGCTTGGCGTGGTGCTTGCTTTGGCGCTTGGCTTGGCGCTTAGTTTGGCGTTTGGTTTGGCGCTTGGTTGGGGGCTTGCCTTGGCGCTTGGCTTGCCGCTTGCCCTGGCGCTTGGCTTGGCGCGTGGTTTGGCGCTTGACTTGGCCCTTGGCTTGGCGCTTGGCATGGTGCTTTCTTTGGCGCTTGGCTTAACGCTTGGCTTAGCGCTTTGCTTAACGCTTGGCTTGGCTCTTGGTTTCGCGCTTGCCTTGGCGCTTGGCTTGGCGCTTGGTTTGGCGCTTGGCTTAACGCTTGGTTTGGCGCTCGGCTTGGCGCTTACCTAGGCGTTTGGCTTGGCGCTTGGTTTGGCGCTTGGTTTGGCGCTTGGTTTGGCGCTTGCCCTGGCGCTTGTCTTGGCGATTTATTTGGCGTGTGGCTTGGTGCTTGGGTTAGCGCCTATTTTGGCGCTTGACTTGGCGCTTGGTGTGGCTCTTGGCTTGGCGCTTGGCTTGGCGCTTGGCTTGTTGTGTGGCTTGGTGCTTGGCTTGGCGTGTGGCTTGGTGCTTGGGTTAGCGCCTATTTTGACCCTTAGCCTGGCGCTTGGTTTGGCGGTTAACTTGGAGCTTGGCTTAACGCTTGGTTTAGCGTGTGGCTTGGTGCTTAGGTTAGCGCCTATTTTGATGCTTGGCTTGGCGCTTGGCTTGGCGCTTGGCGTGGCGCTTGACTTGGCGCTTGGCTTGGCAATTTACTTGGTGCTTGTTTCGGCGCTTGGCTTGGCGCTTGGTTTGGCGCTTAGCTTGACGCTTGGTTTGGCGGTTGGCTTGGCGCTTGGTTTAACGCTTGGCTTGGCGCTTGCCCTGGCGCTTGGCTTAATGCTTGCTTTGGCGCTTGGCTTGGCGCTTGGTTTGGCGCTTGGCTTAGCGCTTGGTTCGGCGCTTGGCTTGGCGCTTAGCTTGGCGCCTGGCTTGTGCTTGGTGTGACGCTTGGCTTAGCGACTAGTTTTGCGCTTGGCTTTGAGTGTAGCTTGGTGCTTGGTTTGGCGCTCGGCTTGGCGCTTGGCTAAGCGTTTGGGTTGACGCTTAGTTTGACGCTTGGCTTGGCGCTTGGCTTGGCGCTTGTCTTGGCGCTTGGTTTGTCGTGTGGCTTGGTGCTTGGGTTAACCCCTATTTTGGCGCTTGGCTTGGCGCTTGGCTTGGCGCTTGGCTTGGCGCTTGGCTTGACGCTTGGCTTGGCGCTTGGCTTGACGCTTGGCATGGCACTTGGCTTGGCGCTTGGTTTGGCGCTTGACTTGGCGCTTGGTTTGACGCTTGGCATGGTGCTTGCTTTGGCGCTTGGTTTGGCGTTTGGTTTGGCGCTTGGTTGGGGGCTTGGCTTGGCGCTTGGCTTGGCGCTTCCCTGGCGCTTGGCTTGGCGCATGGTTTGGCGCTTGACTTGGCCCTTGGCTTGGCGCTTGGCATGGTGCTTTTTTTTATGCTTGGCTTAACGCTTGGCTTGGCGCTTGGTTTGGCGCTTGATTTGGCGCTTACCTTGGCGCTTGGTTAGGCGCTTGGCTTGGCGCTTGGCTTAGAGCTTGCCCTGGCGCTTGTCTTGGTGATTTCTTTGTCGCTTGGCTTAGTGCCTGATTTGGCGCTTGGCTTGGCGCTTGTTTTGGCGCTTGGCTTGGCGCTTGGCTTGGCGCTTGGCTTGGCGCTTGGCTTGGCGCTTGGCTTGGCGCTTGCCCTGGCGGTTGGCTTAGTGATTTCTTTGGCGCTTGGTTTGGCGCTTGGTTTGACGCTTGGTGTGGCTCTTGGCTTGGCGCTTGGCTTGGCGCTTGGCTTGGCGCTTGGCTTGGCGCTTGGCTTGTCGTGTGGCTTGGAGCTTGGCTTAGCATGTGGCTTGGTGCTTGGGTTAGCGCCCATTTTGACGCTTAGCCTGGCGCTTGGTTTGGCGGTTGGCTTGGCGCTTGGCTTAACGCTTGGTTTAGCGTGTGGCTTGGTGCTTAGGTTAGCGCCTATTCCGATGCTGGGCTTGGCGCTTGGCTTTTCGCTTGGCTTGGCGCTTGGCGTGGCGCCTGACTTGGCGTTTGGCTTGGCACTTTACTTGGTGCTTGATTCGGCGCTTGGCTTGGCGCTTGGTTTGGCGCTTGGCTTGGCGCTTGTTTTGGCGGTTGGCTTGGCGCTTGGCTAGGCGTTTTGCTTGGCGCTTGGTTTAACGCTTGGCTTGGCGCTTGCCCTGGCGCTTGGCTTAATGCTTGCTTTGGCGTTTGGCTCGGGGCTTGGTTTGGCGCTTGGCTTGGCGCTTGGTTCGGCGCTTTTCTTAACGCTTCGCTTGGCGCTTGGTTTGACGCTTGGCTTGCTGCTTGAGTTGGCGCTCACTTTGGCGCTTGGCTTTACGCGTGGCTTGGCGCTTGGCTTGGCGCTTGGCTTGGCGCTTGGCTTGGCGCCTGGCTTGTGCTTGGTGTGACGCTTGGCTTAGCGGTTAGTTTTGCGCTTGGCTTCGAGTGTAGCTTGGTGCTTGGTTTGACGCTTGGCTTGGCGCTTGGCTTGTCGCTTGGCTTGGTGCTTGGTTTGGCGCTTGGTTTGAAGCTTGGTTTGGCGCTTAGCTAAGCGTTTGGCTTGACGCTTAGTTTGACGCTTGGATTGGCGCTTGGATTGGCGCTTGGCTTGGCGCTTGGTTTGTCGTGTGGCTTGGAGCTTGGGGTAACGCCTATTTTGGCGCTTGGCTTGGCGCTTGGCTTGGCGCTTGGCTTGACGCTTGGCTTGGCGCTTGGCTTGACGCTTGGCATGGTGCTTGCTTTGGCGCTTGGCTTGGCGCTTGGTTTGGTGTTTGGTTTGGCGCTTGGTTGGGGGCTTGGCTTGGCGCTTGGCTTGGCGCTTGCCCTGGCGCTTGGCTTGGCGCTTGGTTTGGCGCTTGACTTGGCCCTTGGCTTCACGCTTGGCATGGTGCTTCCTTTGGCGCTTGGCTTAACGCTTGGCTTGGCGCTTGGTTTGGCGTTTGGTTTGGCGCTTGGCTTGGCGCTTGGTTTGGCACTTGGTTTGGCGCTTGGCTTAGCGCTTGCCCTGGCGCTTGGCTTAACGATTTCTTTGGCGCTTGGCTTGGCGCTTGGTTTGGCGCTTGGCTTAGCGCTTGACTTGGCGCTTGCCCTGGCGCTTGGCTTAATGATTTCTTTGGCGCTTGGCTTAGCGCTTGACCTGGCGCTTGCCCTGGCGCTTGGCTTAATGATTTCTTTAGCGCTTGGCTTAACGCTTGGCTTGGCGCTTGGTTTCGCGCTTGATTTGGCGCTTGGCTTGGCGCTTGGTTTGGCACTTGGCTTGGCGCTTGGCTTAGCGCTTGCCCTGGCGCTTGGCTTAGTGATTTCTTTGGCGCTTGGCCTGGCGCTTTGTTTGACGCTTGGTTTGGCGCTAGGCTTGGCGCTTGGTTTGGCGCTTGGCTTGGCGCTTGGTTTGGCGCTTGGCTTGGCGATTGGCTTGGTGCTTTGGTTAGCGCTTATCTTGGCGCTTGACTTGGCGCTTGGCTTGGCGCATGTCTTGGCGCTCGATTTGGCTCTTGGCTTGACATTTGGTTGGGCGTGTGGCTTGGTGCTTGGGTTAACGCCTATTTTGGCGCTTGGCTTATTAGCCCTCAAAATGAAAGGGGTAATTTGCGTTGAGTTTCTCAGAGGGAAACGGAGGTGGAAACTCAAGGCACTCGGCTAGCAGCAGGGGCGTTAACCTCGGGTTCGTTTACCTTAAGGGCCTCTGTATAGCTTCAAAAACAAAAACTTACTGCTCCAGCTCAAATGGAATTTATTGGGCGCCACCCTGTAAATCACAGCAGATAACTTTGGGCCAGGGATCCCAAAGAAGTCATTCCTTCTCCCAAGTCCTGAAATAAAGTACTCAGGGCACCTCTGCGGGAAGCACAAAAAAAAAACCAAGACCAATATAGGTATATGAGCTTGTTTATTTGTTAAATAAACTTTGAGCCTGCGCTGACCTGGTTGCCACTAGCAACTATACACATACTCGAAAATAAACTTAATTATAAGTATCATAAACAGTGTACCCGTTTATTTTTAATGAAACACAATAAAAGTTTGATTCCGTTCTGTGTTATCTAATCCTACTATAATTAATGGAACATATATAGCAACGGTTCACGAAAGTGAATTTTATTTTAAATTATTTTGTAAATAACCACGATATGCGAGAAACCCAATTACGGTAGCCAACAACCACCCAACGATTAATCAGTAACACAGCAAATTACTTAAAATAAATCCAAAAATATAAGCAATTGTTGGAAGTTAAATTTTCGTTAGCAAAGGGGCTTATGGCCCTGTAACACAGGAATAATAATCAATGGATCGGAATTCGCGCTCGCAACCACCACTTATAGTACTACTGACCAAGTGGTTATGTTTTAATCAAAAATAATTTTGTAGTATACGGGCGACGGACATTGAGATCTCAACAACTTGACCACGTATTTTTATGTCACCTCTAGGGTGGAAACGCAGGGCTGATTTTAAGCAACCAGATTGCGAGATCGACTATAATCCTAAGTTAATTCGAACGCACCCTGTATATGCAACCGGTAGGGTAGAAATCTATATTCCCTATCTGTTCAGGGTTCGTAATTCTAACCCTCAATTATTTCAAGCTAACCTTAAAGCTTCAATATCTTAATCATATTTGGAATTCAATTAACCAACTATAATAACCAGTAAGTTTAGTAACATATGGCAAGGGGTTGCAAATCCTAGACGTGCATTTACCCTGATTAATTCGCGGGGCGAACACTACCGTAATAATTAGAGGCTTACACAATAAAACTGTACCTTCAAATTCCGGACTGCTTAATGCAGTTAAACCTAACCTATCTGTTACATTCCAATCATTTTAGAAACGTTGCTAGGAAACCCAGAACTAGAATTGTGAAGTCGCAAGCTGCTAGGCGAGCTCTAGTATCGTAAGTAGCACCTGGGGGACGATACGTAGCGTCGCGTTCGACTGGCGAAGTCCAAGGGAACTGCGTCTGTACAGATGATCTGCGGGGAAAGCGTGCTCACGCTACAGCTGTGCAGTCGAAACGGAGGCAGCAAGAGCCTCTGGGTATCTTCATGGGAAAAGAAACAGGGCTGAAATAAAACGACCCACATATAACCTACTAGAACGTAACGAATCTAAAATTTACCTTAGTTGGTGGACGCCCTTTGTAAGTTCACTGCAATTTAATGCCTTTTATGCTTAGATTGCCTTTTATACTTTAGCCTGGGGCCCATGTGACGAGAAGAGTGTTTTATCCGCCAATTTGCGAACGGAATTTCCGTGAACCAAAATATACACTTCTACAAATCCTCTAAATGTTACGGAAACCCATTTGGGGACTGTAGTGCTGATAAACCTTCCGATGGGAAGCCAAAAAGCAGAACACACCAGCCCACACCTTCTCTATTTCACAGTTAAACAGGAAATGCCCAATTTTCTTATCTTTTAGAAACTAGCATATGTGCCAAAATTCCCCAAAACTTTAGATAAGGCCAGTTCCTCCACATTTCCAAAAATAAGTACACAAGGTTGGAGCTAACACATTAATTAATTGAATGAACAAATTGAACTGTAACATCCCCCCCTTACTTGAAGGAAGTAAATCCCCATGGATTTACGACTAGGGCAATCTAAAAGACAGGAAAGAAAAATTAACAAAATAACCGTAGTCAAAACTACAAACCAAAAAGAAAACTAAACATCTATATACTCCATTAATGTCCTCGTACATCTTCATGGACTGGTTTAAGATCCTTCACGTGCCATATTCCTGCAGGAGTTCCGTCATTATCTTCCAACTCATACGTGCAATAGCCAGTTTTCTTACGGACTTTATATGGACCAACAAAAGTGGGAGCCAGTTTGGCTGAATAGAAACGTGCAGCATCGGAAAGCCTTTTATTTCGTCGCCAGACCTGTTGCCCAGCATTATATTCAACATGACGACGACGAAGGTCATAACGTTGTTTACTCTTCTCATGAGCTCTTTGAAGCTTTTTCTGGACGTCTTGAAACATCTTCAGAAAACCTGCCTGACGTCGTTGTACCTCAGAGTCTAAAGTAGCTGACAACTTTCCATCGCCTTCCATAGTGTCCGGATCTACGGTCCCTGAAAGTCTGTGTTCACGACCGAAATTCATAAAGTATGGACTGTATCCCATTGTCTCATGCTTCGCGGTGCGGATGGCACATCCAATAGCGGCTAAGTTAACATCCCAGTGCCGTTGATTCTCCTGGGTATAAGAGGCCATCATCGTCTTCACCACACGATTCACACGCTCCGTGGGATCGGCTTGTGGATGGTAATGTGCAGTAAATGAAATCTTTACTTGATATTTTTCGCAAAGATCAGTGAAAAGTTTGCTTTTCATTTGCTGACCATTGTCGCAGATGATGGATTGAGGAACTCCGTACACCAAGAAAATTCCTTCTTCAATGCGCTTAACCAAGGATTTGGCGGTGGCAGTTCGCAACGGAAATAACACAACGTACTTGCTAAAATAGTCCGTTACTACTAAAAGATAAACGAATCCACTACTTGAACGTGGAAGGGGTCCCATAAAATCCAAGCTAATGAGTTGCCAAGGCTGAGTGGGTACAATTCTCGACCCCATATGTCCAGCAGGAGCTTGCTGTTCAGGCTTCTGAGCGGCACAAACCCTACATGAATTCACATACCGAGCCACTTCGGCTTTCATCCGAGGCCAATAATAACGAGTTCGGATTCGCCAGTAGGTCTTATAGATTCCGGCATGTCCAGCGGTAGGCTCATCATGATTAGACTTCAAGATGGCTTTGCGGCGGTCTCTCGGAATTACTGCTTTCCAGTAGTCGCTTTCGCGGCTTAGTTCCGGGATCTTGCATCTCACGTACTTAAAGAGCCTGCCTCCCTCAATTCGCCATGCAGGAAAGCGTAATGGGTTAGCTTCAACATGCCTCAACATGCGACGATACCATTTATCCGTAGTTTGCTCCGCAGCAGATTCTGGAGCGATTGCATCCAATGATATCGGAACTGACCTAGAAAGTAAATCAGGTACGACGTTCTCTTTACCCTTACGGTGGATAATTGTATAGTCGTAAGGCTGTAATCGGAGAGCCCATCTAGCTAGTCTGCCTTGGGGATCTTTCAGGCGGTTCAGCCACAGTAAACTGTGATGGTCAGTGATGACCGTGAAGTGAACTCCCTCGAGGTAATGCCTCAATTTTTCGACGGCCCAAATGACAGCAAGACACTCACGTTCGGTAGTAGAGTAGTTACGTTCTTGCCGGGTCAGCGAGCGGGACAAGAAACAGATCACACGTTCACCATCATCGAAGGATTGTGTCAGGACAGCACCAAGCCCAAAAGCAGATGCGTCGGTCTGTACGACAAAAGGCCTAGAGAAATCTGGACAACTCAAAATTGGAGCGCTAACTAAATGTTCTTTAATGGACACGAAAGAGCTCCCACATTCTTCAGACCACACAAAGGGAGTGCTCTTCTTCAACAAATTGGTAAGCGGAGCTAGAACAGAAGAGAAATTTGGGATAAACCTCCTGTACCACGATGCTGTTCCGATGAACCTGCGAATGTCTGCTACAGATGTGGGTGTGGGGACTTGTAGAATGGCTTGAACCTTTTCAGGATCTGGATGCAACCCATACTGGTCTACTATGAAGCCTAAGTATTTCAGTTGGGGTCTGCAAAACTGACATTTCTCCTCGCTGACTACGAGACCAGCTTCCCGTAACCGATCTAACACCTTCTCCAAGATATCCAAGTGTGATTCGAAATCTGGTGATACGATTACGATATCATCGAGGTAGACTAACACATGAGGTTGTAGATCAGCTCCTAGTACATTCTCGATAACGCGTTGCCACGTAGCCGCAGCATTCGACAAACCGAACGGCATCCGCCGGAACTGAAAAAAACCTCTTCCTGGTACAGTGAAAGCCGTCAAAGGTTTGCTTCTTTCAGAAAGGGGTACTTGCCAATACGCCGAACGAATATCTAAACTAGACAAAAATTTTGCGTCTCGAAGTTGGTCCAAAATTGATGAAATGTACGGTAGAGGATAAGCATCTTTCTTTGTGACTGCATTGAGCCGACGGAAATCCACACAAAAGCGATAACTTCCGTCCTTCTTTTGTACCAAGCAAACAGGAGATGACCATGCGCTCTTAGATGGTTCAACCACGCCCAACTTCAACATCTTGTTAAGCTCTTCGTCAATGATCTTTTGACGGTGGGGTGAAACGGGATAGTATCTCTGTTTGATGGGCTGGACTCCTGGCAAAAGTTCGATGTCGTGCTCCGCTATCCTTGCTCGACCTATCGCAGTCTTCACTGACCGAATCTTCAAGTCAATCAGACGTTCCAGTGCCTGGCGCTGTTCTAAGGTTAATGTAGCCTCATCAGAGATAGTGGCTAACAAGGGTTGTTGAACTTCAGTAGCAAAATGCCAAATTTTCTGCCTTAGATCCGGAATAATATCCATGGCAAACCAGAAATCCACGCCTAAAATTATCGGCTGAGTTACCTCAGGAATCACCAAAGCTTTAATGATTTTGGTTCGATCTTGCAGCGTAATGGGGAGTTGAATGGTTCCAACTACTACAGATCGATCACCGTTTGCCATCGTGCAGGTGGCTGTATCGTTTTTCATTTGCAACCCTAAAGCACGCAGAATCTCCCAACCAGAATTTCCTATGACTGTTTGCGAGGCTCCAGAATCGAGCAGACCCAAAAAATGGTAGCCCAAAATAGAAATAGATAGGTATGGTCGTTGATCTCCCTTCGCCTGTGAAATCACATATTCCAAGAAAAGTTTCTTCTTCTCTGAAGCAATATAATGGGTAGAAGAAATGTCGGATTTGGCCGATTGTAAAGACAGGAGAGCCTTACGGCCGTTTAGGTCCTCCTTGGCCCGTTTCCCGAAAAGTTACAGCCTGGACAGGTTCGAGAAGTAAAACCATGCTTTCCACAACGATAGCACAAAAGTTGTTTAGGCATCGGACAATCTCGTAGGTGGTGGCCAGTTCGTTCACAGTTCCAGCAAGTCCTAGATGAAGTTGCTGCTTGGGCAGTACTCGTAGTTGCAACGAACGGCGACGACTCGGATGCTGGCAACCTCAGAACACCTGGTGGAGCGGATTCCACAAAGGAAACCTTTGGCCCTCGTCTTGAAGGTGGGTGATACGCCAAATCCGGTTCAAGGGTGGTAGTCGAACATGCTGAAGGAGCATGGTAACGTTGACTCCTTAATCGTGCTTGTTCAATTCGCTTGCACATGTTGGTAAATTCTGCTAATGACCAAGTGACCTGTAATGCAAGCGGAGCCTGAAAATATGGTAGAAGATTTCTTCTGATATACTCCATACGCGTCAACTCGGGTGGCTTAGTTGATAAGCGGCTGAAAAGATTCTCCATAACTGCAACGAAAACAGTTACGGGTTCTTCGGCCCCTTGAGTTCTGTTACGTATTTCATCCCAAAGATCCACCTCATAATCACACGGGAGAAAAGCTTCACGCAAACGCAACACCAAATCGTCCCAACTTGCCAAAGTAGGTCGGACGGACCTAAACCATATTAATGCCTGTCCAGTAAATAATTCTACAGCAGCTACGAATAATTGTTGTTTGGACACTCCTCGTGCCTCTCGATACTCTTCGACTCTTTCCAAAAAGTTGACCAATCCAGATCCTCCATCATAAGACAATTGCCATTTGTTTACTGCCAAGTAATTAGTGTTCACTGCCGCAGCGGGTTGCGGTACCATCGAGCTATTGAAGACTGAAGGCCGTTCATGACGTGTCACCGTCGGATCAGCAGGCTCAAATTGTAAAGGCGAAGTTCCTGCCTGCACGTCAGGTTCAGAAGTGGCGGCCGCAGTACCAATAGGTGGTTGATGCACAGCTACCGTCTGTCCAGAGCTGCTAGGAATATCCAATTCGCTTAGGACGAGAAGACAGCATCGCAGAAGATCTTGATGAACTTCGTGATACATCGCATCCACGGGATGAAGTCGCTCTAGCCTTCCATAAACATGCAATACTCTAGTAGATAATCGTCTTCGGTCATTGTCCTCCAAAGAATCCAAATTCGGGAAATCAGACTCTATAGCTTCGATTTTCAGCCGGCATGTTCTAAGTTCGTCTTCGACATCAAACTGTATTTGTGGAATACTGACGTTGCCTACATGCTCTAAATTCAAACGCGCTCGAAGTACTTTTCTTTTTTCTGCTACGGTATGCAGTCCCTCAATGCCTCTGGAACGCAACTCCCAATCTAATTCATCCTGAAGGAGCCTATTGACATCCATGGCTACTCAACGGAAAGTGAAAAGCAAAGACACGACTAATAAATTTTAAAAGAAAGCAAAAAAAATCCCAGCAAATCACCTTAAATTACCAAAGTCACAAACCAAAAACAAAAAGCATCCAAAAAGGAAACATCAAACACTGCGCAAGAATAAATCACTCTTCGCAAAAAAATACGCTGTAAATAATCCCTATTACAACCAGGTAGCGACTAACTCAAGGCAGCTCAATACCCATGCGCAAAAATTATACAAGTACATCCAACGAGGCCCAACACGTTCGGGCGTCAATTTATTAGCCCTCAAAATGAAAGGGGTAATTTGCGTTGAGTTTCTCAGAGGGAAACGGAGGTGGAAACTCAAGGCACTCGGCTAGCAGCAGGGGCGTTAACCTCGGGTTCGTTTACCTTAAGGGCCTCTGTATAGCTTCAAAAACAAAAACTTACTGCTCCAGCTCAAATGGAATTTATTGGGCGCCACCCTGTAAATCACAGCAGATAACTTTGGGCCAGGGATCCCAAAGAAGTCATTCCTTCTCCCAAGTCCTGAAATAAAGTACTCAGGGCACCTCTGCGGGAAGCACAAAAAAAAAACCAAGACCAATATAGGTATATGAGCTTGTTTATTTGTTAAATAAACTTTGAGCCTGCGCTGACCTGGTTGCCACTAGCAACTATACACATACTCGAAAATAAACTTAATTATAAGTATCATAAACAGTGTACCCGTTTATTTTTAATGAAACACAATAAAAGTTTGATTCCGTTCTGTGTTATCTAATCCTACTATAATTAATGGAACATATATAGCAACGGTTCACGAAAGTGAATTTTATTTTAAATTATTTTGTAAATAACCACGATATGCGAGAAACCCAATTACGGTAGCCAACAACCACCCAACGATTAATCAGTAACACAGCAAATTACTTAAAATAAATCCAAAAATATAAGCAATTGTTGGAAGTTAAATTTTCGTTAGCAAAGGGGCTTATGGCCCTGTAACACAGGAATAATAATCAATGGATCGGAATTCGCGCTCGCAACCACCACTTATAGTACTACT
>CALNHX010004428.1:0-127971 GCA_940337035.1 Agriotes lineatus
CAGTCTCTTGCCCTTGGGGTGGTAAATTGCCCCTAAAGGTGGAGGAATTAAAGAGACCAACGACATGGGAATGCAGAAGGCAACGGGAAACCACTATGTCCTAATCAACATCCCCAGTGTAACCCTCATGGCTGAATTCAGAGCAAAATGTTCCGAAATTCCCACTTTCCCGATAGGATCTCCGGAGGGAACGGTTGTGAATAGAGATAATAGAAGGAAAACAATTAAAATATGGGAAGAAAGCATGGATGACGGATGATATATTAAAAGTGATGGGAAACAGAACACGCTATAAGAATAGAGACGACATGTACAAAACTTTTCATATAATGGGGGAATAAACAGGAAAATACGAGAGGTCAAAGAGAAATGATACTCAGATAAATGTGAAAAAATAAGAAAACTACAAACAAAACATGGTGAAATCAATTTGCGCACGAAAGTTGAAGAATTGGCGGGTAAAAGATCAAACAAAAATAATATTCCATTACACAAAAATAGTAAAATATTCCCCCCACATCAAAGGAAAATAAGAAAGATGAAAAGAGTACATCCAGGAACTATTCGAAGATGAAAGACAACGAGAAATAATAGAAGAAAATATGGACCACACAGTGTGCTGACTCAGATATGTATGGATATCAATCAACCAATATATTTGTTTCCTCGACTACAACAAAGCGTTAGACAAAGTTCACCATAACTACCTTATTCGACTACTTCAAGATAAATACGTGGATATATTAGAATACTCACCTATACTTTAACCAAAATGCTAATGTAAAAGTGAAGAATTAATTATCAGAAGAGATACAGATACAAAGAGGAGTAAGACAGGGATGTGTACTTTCGCTTTTACTCTAAAACCTATATTCGAAGGAAATAATTAAGAACGTATTACAAGGGACATCCAGTGGGATTAAAATTAATGGAAAATGTATAAACAATATCAGGTATGCAGATGACACTATACTTATTGCAGACTCATTAGAAGATCTACAGAGGATATTAGTCGAAAGCAGTGGAGAAAGGGTCACAGCAACGGCAAGAAAGTGTATGGATTAGAGATGAACAGGTGGAGAAAGTTCAAACATATACTTAGGAACAATTGTCAACGCAAAAAATGAATACACTGAGGAAATTAGATCAAGGATTGGGCAAGTCAGGACAATATTTAATAAAATACAAAACGTATTATGCAGCAAAGACCTGGGCTTACAGCTTAGAATCAAAACGTTGAGAGACTATGTGTTTTCACTGGAATTTTATGGAGTGGAAGCTTGGACGATGGAGAAAAACATCAGTGACCGACTGCAGGCATTTGAGATGTGGACATATCGTAGAATGATGATAATAAGATGGGTAGATAGAATAATGAACGATGAAGTATTCAGAAGAATAAGAAAAGAAAATTTTCAGTATCTGGGCCACGTTATGCGAGGAGAGAAATATAAAATTCTGCAAAATATCATACAAAGAAGAATGCAGGAAAGAAGCAGAGGAAAAATGCTCATCTCCTAGTTGAATAACCTCAGACAGTGGTACAACTGTAGTTCCATTGACTTGTTCAGAGCTGCAACGTCAAAAATACAAATAGCCATGGTAATAGCCATCCTTTTGAAAGGAGACGGCACCCAAAGAAGAAGATAACGGCCTTAAGTTTGTATAGCACCTCATGGAGTAACTTGTAAATGAACCACTCATTAAAAAACAATATGAAATTCAAATGTACACTCTACGACCATATGCTTTTTTATGAATGTTCAAATAATGCAGTTTTTGACAAATATTCTCACTCTTTGCATTATCGAAGTTCTGCCTTATAAAGGGTTAAGTAGAAAAACAGCCCAGGTTGCAGTTAGACCAGAGGCTGCTGTTAAATACGATTGTGTAACATCTATGACGGTTATTATTAATAAATATATTTTTAGTTAGGTGGGAACTCTTTTCTATGGATAAATATTTAACTATTACCTGTTTTTAAAATAATATAATAAATTAAGGCTATGTTTTACATTATTTTGCGTTGTGTTAGTTGTAAACTGGTATATTATTATTATTATTATTATTATTATTATTATTATTATTATTATTATTATTATTATTATTATTAGAATACATGGGGCAGGCAGCGTAGCAATATCTTAAAATGGCAAAGCATTTTAAATGAAATATACCTAATTAACATGCAGTTCAATTATAATGCAAATAAAAAGGATATTGGATAGAACAGTACGGTTTTACCATTAAGGATTATATTTCATACAATGGTATCGACTGTTCTTCAACAAATTTGACTGTCTATTACTGAAATAACGATCAGTCACAAATAATCATAGTTATTAATTCAATTACATGTGAAATTGTAAACGATACCAACTAATTGTCCAGTCGTTGATTGCAAATGTAACTCAAATTGGTTGATAACAATGATTTTGAACTAAGATGTTATATTAGTCAGTTTTTATCTGCAAAAGTAAATATTATTGGATAGGATAAAACATCAATTTATTTCTTACATATTTGTTGTATAAAAGGGTTACTGTTGCACAATAATGCATAATAATTGGAGACAGGCACAATTTGGGAACAAGTTAACCTAAAATATGACATGTTTAGCTAAAAAGTCACAATGGTTGAACAGTAAGAATCTGTATTTCTTTTGCTATTCGATTTCCAATATTTTGGAGAAGATAAGAACAGAACAATAGCAATGGTGTGTGTAAAATTGTGAAATAGAAATGACCAGATTTTAAAATCAAGTAAAAGTTATAATAATTCAGTTATATAAAACAAATACTGGTATGTGCCCAGTAGAAGTGTATGTATAAAACAAAACTGGTCATAATAAGAAAATTTGAAGAAATAAATATGAAAATGTTGAGGGTATGCGGAAAGCATAACTAGTAGGCCTTGCTGACAAGGATGCAGTTCATGCAGTAGATGCAAGTCCATTGTGTAAATGATGATAATTTGAGCTTGACGTTAGAATAGCCAGAAAGTTGTGAGAAACAAAATAATATTACAAATGCCAGATCTGAGAGAAAATATAAAAAAAATAAATGAACAAAACTGCTAATTAAACGGTTTTAAAATTAATGAAAGTAAATTATCAATAAATTAAAGACAAGGAAAGTCAACAGTGTTTAAGCGAAAGGTTTATAAAACAATTTAAAAATAATCATTAAATTAAACTACATGTAACCATGCAGTATTAATTATTTTAATTGAATTTAATACTAAATCCCGCAGGGATCGGAATTTTTCCGTATCCGTGGCGATTAGAATCGGGCTCAGTGAGACCATTCACAATTGGGCACCAAATTAACTGTGCTCTACTCAGAATCACAGACCTAAGAGATAGAGTAACAAGGTCAACACATCACCAAGACACACAACTCACACAATGGTTGCTGCGCAAGCACCAAAGGCGCGCTCCAACTCTGTATCCCGAATCCGGGACAAGTTGAGCATTGTACCACCAGATGCCAGCGCGTAAAAGCACCAGCTTCTACACCGCAAGGTAAATGAGGTTACAGATTATACATACATACATACTAAATTTACAAACAACGATTATTTGATTAAACCTATAAATATTCAAAAATCCAGAATTATCTATACATATATAAAGGAAAGTCACAACCCTGTCTAATCAACGCACAGCCGTAACCACTGGTACTAGGAACTTGAAATTTGGGTGAAAGGTTCAATTTGTTGCGTAAGGTAGTGCTAAGAAGGGATTTTTTGAAATTCGACCTCTAAGGGGGTGAAAAGGGGTAAAATGTGTTTTCACGAATTCCTCAATATCTCGTAGGTCCGATGAGATACCGACTTGGCATTTACTTGCAACGATTGTCAATGCAAATACCTAGAAACGTATTTCAGGATTTTGTCCTAATCAACCCCTAAAGGAGCAAATCTGGATTCGGGGTGAATTAAAGAACCTTTCGTATCTCCTACGTTTATTGAGTTAGAACTTTGTTTTTGGACATATAGATGTCTTTATAAAATATTTAAAAAGTGTTGTCAGGGATTTTGAAAAATTTACCCCTAAGGGGTGAAAAGGGGTAAAGTGTATTTTCACGAATTCCTCAATATCGCTTAAACCCAGTAAGCTATCGACTAGGTGTTTGCATGTATAGGTATCCAAATCAAATGTCTAAAAACACATTTCAGAATTTTGCCCTAATCAACCCTTAAAGGTGCGAATCTGTATTCGGCGTGAATGATAGAACCACTTGTATCTCTTGTGTTTGTTGAGTTAGAGCATTCCTTTTAAGCATATAGATGTGTTTTTCAAATCTTTCGAAAGGGGTGATAGGGTTTTTTTTACTTCCACCCTTAAAGAGGTAAAAACGGAAATCTGAAAAGGGGTAGGAGGTTAAAATTTTTTTTTCGCTCTGGGTTCATTTCAAGATAAAACGGTCTGAACGAATTTTCCGAAATGTCATCCCTAGGGGGTGAAAAGGGGCAAACTGTGTTTTCACGAATTTCTCAAAATGTCTTAGAATAAACTAAAAGGATTTCTGAAAAAAAACCCAAGTTGTGGAAACAGGTATCCTGCTATAATTTATGAATACAACATTTTATAATTACATATACTTTTGATTTTATCTCATTATCATACTAAAACTATAATTTTATCAATCTATAAAAGGGCAACGACAATTACATACACATTTCCAGGGGGTACGTAAAGCATAAAGGAGTTAAGGAGAACTTTTTTCGAAAGAATATTGTTTCCATTTATCCTACAATATTGTTTTGCGGCCGTATTGTGTGACGGGAGGCACTCCAGGATTTATTTAAGATTTAGAAGAGAAGAAAACATTTGTAGTCCGTACGAAGAACGGGCATCTTGCTAGTAGTCAATAAATGTTAATTGCATTATATTTAGTGTTATGTGTTTTATTTGGGTGTGTCCTAATTAAATTACTGTAGTAACCCAACGAGATTCAGAGTCCAACAATATTGAATTTGTTACATATGCATGCTAGCTGTGGAAAGGTAAAGTTGAATATAAAGTGATGAACCCTGAAAATAAAAAAATCATTTCAATTAAATTAAACTAAAGTCATAAAGGACCATACCAATACATATATACACAGTTCACTTTAATTTTGTCAATAACGTAAAATAAATTTTTCTCATACATTTCCTTTAACCGATTTTATTATGGGTTTTAATGCATTTTTCAAATTTTAGATGCTTGTTCTAGGCCCTTATATTTGAAAAGTAAATGTTTTTAATCCGCGTTCAACTTATCAAGATCTCATCGTACAGTTATCTAAAAGCAGCAACAAATCTATGATTTCCTTCGGTTTGCCGTCGCGCTCTGTTCCCACATTAATGATACGAGCTCGAAAAAATGAATAAATGATGCAGCGCTAAGCGATAAATTGACGATATAATCTAAAAAGCAGCCTCTTAACATAATTTTTAATTACACGCATTAGGGTAAATTAAAGCGAACGCTGGTGAAAACATAAAAACGTAAAAATCAACACGAGCCGTCGAGTTTTTTCACCGGCCGGTGCATCGAGTGGGCGTCGGGGGGGCCCCGGGGGGCCCCGGGAGATGCACTCGACCGAGGACCAGTCATTTGCATTGGGGTCCGTCTCAAGGCCATCCGATGCACCGGGGCATTCACTCGACCCTCCCCGTGGCCTCCTGGGACGAGATGCACCGGGATACGTACATGCAGGTGAATCGCCAGCCGCGTATTTGCTTTATTTGCTGGTGCATTACAGACAAGGTTGCGCCGTCAGTGATGCACTTAAGTTGCATTTCCTTGCATATCGAGCGGCATTAATTCGTGCAGCGTGATTAACGTGCGCAGGTTTATTTGTATGCACGCAGATAGCTCGCCATGTAAGTGCGTCCTGCCCTAATCGCGATTTATTTTGGCGGACCGGCCCGATAAATACAAAAGTAGCGTTGAGAACATCAACATTGTATTTAAACAACAGCGCGATGCAGAATAACTAAATCGGCGAAGTAGTAACGCAAATAAATGCGCCACCCACTGTGAGGAGACGTAAATAAGATGTGCGACTTGAGGTGAAGGTTGTACTGGGCAAACAAGAAAAGTAGTTTCGTATCAGTAACTAGTACAATAGATACATTTTAAAACATTTAAAAACAGTTTACATATTATTTTCTTCTTCTTCTTCTTCTTAGGTGGCTTTGCAACCCATTCTGCCAAAGTTGATGAAGCTCCAGCAGAGCTCGACATATACTTTAGAGTGCCCTGTTTTAGTACCGAGGGTAGATTTTTAAGTAATCTACCCGGCTATCAAAGAAAATATATAGAACACTAAAACATATTTTTCTACATAAGTTCCTTCAACACTTACACGCTTAGTCTACCGCTTCTGCAATTGTTGCATACTCTGAAAAAACCTGTTGACCGGTCCCCAAGATATTTATCTACTCTAGCTTTCAGTTCTCCATCTAACGAAAAACGCCTTCCTCTCAGATCTTTATTCGGATTTTTAAACAACAAGTAGTTATTAAGGTTAAATCAGGTCTATAGGGAGAATTCCGTAATTCAACAAATACAGAATCCTGAATAACTTGCTTGCTGAACATTTCGTTTATTCTATCTGCCGAAGGCAAACTACAATCGATCTAAGCAAAATGGGAAGTAATCTTCCTGAAGATAAAAGTTTGGAGAAGTACACGTACCTTCCACACTAATCCAGTCTGTGATGATCAACTGCCTCAATATGCTTCTAAAACGAGATTAGTCCCTTTTTCCTGAGATAGTGCTTGCTTTGGCACAGACGCTTTATTTTCTGCTATGGTTGCTTTCATAAGATTTGGTGGTTTCCCTGGAATGATCAACTCTCTCAAATGTTCTATCATTTAGATTTATTTATTCTGCGAAATGTGTTTCCGAAGCACACAAACACATTGTAAGAATCGATGTTATTAAATAGTTAAAAACAGTAATTTAAATAATATGGGAACTCATCTTGTTACTAGTTGTTAAAATGACTGTAATTTTTATTTGAGCCAGGTTCATTTAGAAATTTGCGGCGGATTGAATAAAAGAATAAAAAAAAAATTTAAGAATATACGGTAACCCCACCCAAGTAAAGCGCCCTTCGGTACTTTCCAAGAATACTTCAACACTCAGCATCACTTCGTTTCGCTAGTACAATGAATTTTTGTTTGCCTTCGACCATACAAAAGTTGATGTTGCATTCATTTTCGGAGGACCTATCGTATGAAAACGATCCAAGACTTCATGAAGGTTCCTGGAATCGTGTACACATACGTACACCGCACAGCACGTTTAGACACCACCCAATACGAGAGAAGGATCTAGTGGGCTGGGGTCTTCACCAAAAGATCCGCACAGCCGAGGCGGAGATTTGGTATAGTGGGTTCATTAGTCGGTTAACACGAATTTTAGAGATATTTAACTCAGAGTGGTTTTCGATATGATGAATTTCAATACTTCGTACACGTATATGAAGTCAAATTGTCTAACGGTTTGATATCATTATTCCACACAAAAAAATCTGTAAACGGCTTTAATCAGAACTTCTCTGGCAAGAGAAGGTTGTGACACTAAATATTTTGAAAAATTAAAGGCAACTAGGGGTAAACATATTTTAACGTTCCTAATAATATTGAAACAATAAAAGGAAACACCTGGTAATACAAATTAAATCAATTTGCAAATATATAAATATTCCTGACGGGATTGGATTTCAGCGCCTACGAACGAGCTTGCGCATGCGATTTTATTGTTCGGCGGTGATCCATGGGTAGAGCGGGCGTTCGCTATCTAAACCGCCGGAATTCTGTAAATTTCAGCGAAGCAGCTACATTGAAAGTAATGCACTTATTCGTTACTCCTTTTTGTCGCGCACAACATTTATTCTATATCTGTTGGGTCTCGTTTTTTTCAGAAGTAAAGCCTGCGCTATGCACAAATTATTACTTTTATGTATTTCTCAGTTAAAGCAAAAGTAAACAAAATTTTATTTTTTTAAAGTGTTCACTCTGTATATTTGTCTAAAATTTTCTCCGTTTTAAGCCAGGTAGATATATAATGCGTATGCAAAATATTGTCTTGCTCCAACATATAGTTTTTGAGTTATACCGCCAATGGGCAGACAGACAGACATACGGAATTGAGAAAACCTGTTATTCGTCATCTAGGAACCCTGAAACGTGAACGCTATTACAATACTTCCTTCTACTTTTAGACGAGGAAAGCTAAAATAAACGTGAATGTTCCCAATTAATTAACAGCGAATCTATTATATTGCCCAAGGTTCTATTCCTTGTGCATGAGTTGATTTCCTTAGTGATGAAATTACCTTCTTGTGTATCTAGTTTACGTTGCTTCAGGTCGACCTACAATTACCATAGTTCAATTCAATGGAATCTGTATAAAATAGAATATGATCTTATCTATAAAAAATATTAGCTGTAGCTGAATAATCCATTTGTTAACTTTTAAATCAGAGATAATAAATATGAGAAAACATTGCTGTTTACTTTACTGTTAGCTATGCTTAACTGCTTACATCATAGGTCATTAATACTTCTCGCTATACTACAATAATAGCTTCGTAATTAATAGAAATTTCATCTCAGGGTTCTTTTATATTTTTTAATGAACTTGTAACTTACCTTAGCATTCTTTTGTGCAGGATTAACTAATCCGATTTTTATCTCAGTTTACAGTCATGAATTAAATTAATGCAATACGAGTTATCTGAATAGAATAAAGTCAGAAGCAGGGGTAAAAACATTAATTAATTTAGTCAGATAAATTTAAAAAAATTGAGTAGTCACATCGGCATAAGTGAAATTTATTAATAATTTTGTAGGTATGCTGATTTTCATATTTTATTCAACAAATCAAATTACCTTGGTTTTAACTTTTCGTTAAACAAAGTACTGTAAATAGCTTTTCAGAAATTGGCCATTGCCCTTGATTACTGACGCTTACAAATCATCAAAACATTTGTTACATCGAGAATTTTACAATAATTATACAGATTTTATAGAAAAATTAACTTTTTTTTAATTAAATGTATCTGAACTCTACCGTCGTACGTCGTTTTTGTACAAAAATAAACTTTAACGCACTCGAGATTTGATACTGTGTTGCTGCTCCTTTCAGCGAAAATTTACGTTTTCTAGCTTAACTCCAACTCTTCTGAAATGCTAGCAGCTGGGCTGACTCCGGTAGTGGTGTCCCACTATTGACCTGGGCTGCTCAGTAAACGACCTCTAGATTGCTTTAGTATGCAATCAGATAGACAACTGGCTCAATAACTGTAGTAACTTGCTTTGGGCGATTCTATATCACTCCACCGTTCCTGGTAATTAAAAATAAAAAACACTTTTACAATAGGTGCGTCTTTTATTACCAATAACCATTCAAACAATTAAATTCGAAGGAACTAAGGCTGTAAATAACTTGTGTTCTCAAAAAAAGTTTGGCTCTCTTTTTTATCAACAACAATTTATTGTCATCGTCGTCATAGCGACCAATTGCTTGTAAGAAACAGGTCTCTTTAATTAATTGATTAACAAAAAATTCTGTCAGCGTAAGCTTTCAGTCTTTCAGATTGCTATCTACCATCCTAACTCCAGTAAGTGAAACTATTTCAATACATTATTTGTTATATTTTACTAATATGATTCATTGTCAGATTGTAACTGTCAGTGCTCGGACAACAGTTTGGAATGTCGGTAGAGCAGTTTAAATGAATTTCAATTCTGAGTGTAATGAAACACCTAACGTTGCATTGTTACGATTTAACACAACTTATTAACCAAATCTATTAACTTTAGTAGCTCAATAAAGCTTAATCGTTTAACTTTATGTTAATTTCAGAACTGCAGCTTAACTTTTAAATGGATTCCTTTAAATAAACGTTATTAACACATGACTTAAGTAAGATTTTTGCTTTAGTTATCCCATTCGTAATTTAATTAATGCGTAAGCTGTTAGTTTTATACCTTTATTTATATTTATGCGAAATCGTACCATAGCAATATATACAGTGTGGTCCATTAAGTGTGCAACAAATGGGATTTTTTTTTATTAGTTGTACAATCGAAATTTAAATATTGCCAAAAGTTAGTGCATGTTCGATAACCATATCAGATGCCCTTAGAATGGCTTCAAGTCAAACAATATACAGGGCATGACAAAAAATATGAAATTCGTTCAAGAACAAAGTTACCTTATTTCAAAAAATATAGCAAAATTTTATTGAGAAAAGTTGTTTAGAATTAAAAGTTATGCTCAAATACAAAGTCACGGCCTCCTATTCGAATTTTGATTCTTTTTTGGAAAATTTTGTATTACCCCCGTATGATACATATTTTTATTATTTTGATTTTATATGTATTTAAAGTAGCCACAACCATATCCCTTTTAAATAACTTTTAGCAACTTGAAGCGTATTTGTAAAATTTACTTGGATTTATATTTTTTTAGGTAAGCGTCCACTTCATGTTTGTTGCAACGATATTTAACAGAATTTTAGAATTTCGCAAATATTCTTTTTAACAAGGCAAATGCTTTACTAATAATAATTTACATATGAAAAACTCTTAATAAAATCAGAATAATAAAAATATGTATCATACGGGGCTAATACAGAATTTTACAAAAAAACAATCAAAATTCGAATAGGACGCCGTAACTTTGTATTTGAGCATAACTTTTGATTCTAAACAACTTTTCTCAATAAAATTTTGCTATATTTTTTGAAATAAGGTAACTTTATTCTTGAACGAATTTCATATTTTTTGTCCTGCCCTGTATATTGTTTGACTTAAAGCCATTCTAAGGGCATCTAATATGGTTATCGAACATGCACTAACTTTTGGCTGTATTTAAATTTCGGTTTTACAACTAATAAAAAATGTCCCATTTGTTGCACACTTAATGGACCACACTGTATATATATATATATATATATATATATATATATATATATAAAAAGAGAAATGAAGTCAAGCAGCTATTTCGGAAAAGCACAACCAAATGAAGCCACGGTCTATGTATCTAAAAAAAAAATCAAGAGACTGTATTGCTATCATATGTCTTTTTATTTGTCACTACTTAACCCTTAAAGTACCATTCTTGAAGAATTCCATAAAGTACCGCGTGGGGTCCTTATAGGATCCCAATTAAAGTTTGAATATATTTTGCCAATGTTAGATTTTTTAAATTTTACTTTTGAAAGAAGGCTTCAATCTATACAGTGAGTAAATTAAGTATGAAAATGGTGGTATTATTTGAATATGGCCATATCGATCGTTACGACTGCAGCACGGCCAATTTGATTATTTTTTAAATTGAAATGGGGGTCGAAAGTATCATCATTAGAAAGCTGTTGTTGTGTAGAATCTTTTTTGGTCCTTAGCACCAAACAACCCTAATTTTTCATATAGCATAAACTTTTTCACTTGGTAAAACTATGCATATTTTCCACCAACATATACAGGGTAATAATCTTTAAAAAATATATTTGTTTTATCTCAAATTTGTTTGGTAAAAATAATATTTTGCATGTAGTTTAAGTTCTTATCCTTGGTGAAAATTGTTACATTTTTTATGCAATAAATAGAGGGCAAACAACATATATAGGGCGAACACTATTTTTCCTTTAATATTTTCTTAATTTCTAGTATCAAAACTTCAACTTGCGAGGGAAGTTCCGTCTGAAGCCCTTTACAGATTTCTTTAAAATTAGAATTTGGATTTATATTCTTGGTTTTGTGTTCTTATTTTATCTTAGTTGAATTTTGCTATTTTAACATTTAGCTGTATGTATGTACTTATAACACTATAGATGGTATATGTCGGTCTAGGTTGTTTAGGCGCGATTCTTTATGTGCACATCTTTTGGTGCTCAGTTTCAAGTGCGAATGGTTTAGACGCGGACGCTATTAGGCACGTGTACATTTAGGCGTTATAACTTAAGGCGTAGGGACAGTTAGGCGCCACATGGATGAATTTCACATTGGTGTTGAAAAATACTTTATTATCTAGCTGAAATAAGTTATGTAACCAGACCTCTTTCCCAAACAGACGTAGAACAACCATTCAACATTAATCATTTACTAATCTCAAAATATTGCAACACGTGAAAAATGGATCTCTCTTACTCCTTGAAAACGTTCTAACTTTTAAAAAACCGTTCACAGTTTGCGACTAATTAACATAAATAACTAGTTTCTAGTTTCATAACTAGTTTGTTACGAAAGAGGTAGTTATGTACCTATTTTCAGTTAGACAATAAAGTATATGTCCATATTATGCGGGAAACGTGTTCGCGTAGCGCCTTACTGCCCCCGCGCCCAAAGTTCAGAAGCCTAAACGTACGCGCGCCTAATATCGCCAGCGTCTAAAGGCTTCGCGCCTAAAAGCTCGATCTAAATTATGCGCGCCTAAACGTCCCTTTCCGGGTACATGCATACTGTCATACGGAATAGAAACAAAATTTATATGTGTATTCCGTTATTCGAATTTAAAAATTTATTGTAATACATATTTAAAAAGTTGTTTTAAAATTAGTGTAAAAATTGTTAAGAGCTACAGCAAAATTGAGAAGACATTATTTTTTATGTATTTCAAAACTAGGTCAGGCAAAACGCCTTCCTCTTCTTCTTTATAGCCTGTTTTTCTTCATGTTTCAGTGGAAGACGCTATCCAGTTCTGGTCATCTCTTTAAGATTTTGCCCGGACTTCTATTTTCCCTCAATATCTATAGAGATGAACCTGTTTGCAGACTATGCCAAGAGGATGATGAAACAGCCTATCATATCCTCTTTGAATGCCCAGCATTAGAGCGTAAAAGACACCAACTCGATTGGAGCCTTAACTCTATTGACAACCACAAGCTAGTAGGGGACATTGCAAGTCTAGTAAAAGACACGGATGTCGGCTTGCTAACTTGAAAACTCCCGACAGTACAAAAAGCCCTAAGGGCGACGTGCGCATGCCAGCAAAAAGGCAGTCGTGAAATCTAATCTAATCTAATCTAATCTAATCTATTTTCCCTTGGCTTAAAGCCCCTTTCCAGGTTAGTCAGCTTGTATTTTTGTTCGTCTAATCTGATCATCCCATCTCTCTTCTTCCTCTTTTTTACTAATTTTATGATGTTTGTCACGTCACGTCGTCTCGTATTTCCCGATTGAAAAAATCTGGTTCTTCTTGTTTTCCTGTCCATGACTTCCATCACTGCTGTGCGACGTAATTATTTTATTATGCTGGTGTCGGGTCGTAGTTCTGCCTATGTGTTAGTACTGGTCTAACCATCGCCTTATATACCTTAACTTTGCTGTCTATGTTCAGATACTTATTACCTCAAGTTACATCCCCAAGCGACTCTAATATTCATGCTCCTTTCATGTGGTGTGTCTGACTTGTCTGTAGGTATTGAAGTCACTCACGATCTCTAGGTATTGGAAGTTTACTATTTGATCTATACATTTCTCATCTACTTGCATTTTATTGGGGTGTTTCGTGTGCTTCACTGAGGCGTCCATGTAGTATCTCTTTGTTGCTGTTACTAATGTATGAAGGATTAACTAAATTCCGGAATTTAGTTAATTCCGGAGCAATGCCTCATCCTCTCCGTAATACAGTATTGTAATATTTATGTTACCCATTCTATATCATGTCATACCTTTAACGATGTCAATGGTTTTTCTACATTAGTATTGCTAAAACATAACTGGGCCTGGTTTTCTACATTAATAATGTTAAACATAAGTGGGCCGAACGAGTCACCCTATCTAATTTTCTAGTTACATTTTATCTCGTCTGTAAATTGGTTTTCTACTTGCCCTTTTGTTGTTGAGTTTATATTTATTTTGTCAATCAGTTTTATTAGCTCCCTCGGTGCATTCCTTTTTCTCAATATTCCCATATAGTCATATAGGCTGCATAAGGTTGTATTCGATAGCATTTTCTGGTTCGACCGACTTCACATCCATTGCTTGGAGATAAACTCGGCTACAAGGAGGTTCCAACCTATGTCCACCACAGTGCTAAACCGAGCAGTTCCCTAATTCAGCCATACGATTACAATCGTGGATGCTTACGGCTACTACATTATCCCCAGTTTATGGACTATTTTAAGAAATACTAAATTATAGTGGGAGCCATGTGATAGTCGGCTGTGAAAGACGGCTGCGTGTGGGGGCCCTTATGGTATCTAATCCTGCGCTATTTCAAACTTCTAGCTGAATCAGCGCAGTGCATGGGTTTTTATTAATTCAACATCGGCATTATCCGCTTCCCCTACTGCAACATTCATTTACACTGTGTCACTAAATACATAAATCGAAAACAGTCTAAAACAATCAATTCTAGTAATTGACTAATTATGCAGTGAAATACGTTGATTGACTCGCATGGTAATTAACCTATTTGATCAGTCATCAGGGCGTTCATTTTCGATTAACGCACGCATAAATTATTCCGAAATGCAACGCCGTTCAGTCCTGTGTGTAAACAAGGCCCAATCGAGTTGTGTAAACGAAGCCCTAGCATACAATGCTAATTTAGCCCGCGTTGTTATTTTTCAATTATTATGTTATGCAGCCGTTTTTTCCTGGCTGCACAAAAAATCGGCGTGTTCGAAGTTTTAATAACGAGGCTCCGCATAAATTCGTAGCACTCATCCTGGATGCAGAATATCAGCCTGAAATAGTGGAGTTTTATTATTGTTAATTATCAAATATGTTCTGAACCGGGAGCACAAAGGGTTCGGGATAATAAGTGCATCCCGTTATTGCGTCGGGTGGCGTTTTTTTGCGAAATACATGAAAAGATGGCGGATTTTTCATCCCCAGTTGTTTGCAATTTTACAAAGAGCTTTAGATTTGTAGCGTCGCTTGCTTGTTTATTTTGGTTTCGAGTTTCAGCTTTGTTTTCTTTTTGCGCAATATTTGATGGCGGCTTTGATTTATTTCCAAACTAAAAGCATTGCTGCTGCAATCATTTGCTTTATTACATCCTCTAAGTAAGATAAAGTAACGCCAGTATGTCAGTACTGGCACAGGATTGGGATTTTTGGATTTTCTATAAGGTACATATATCATGGAGTATGATAAAAACCAACGGTTTTGTCTTCGTGGTCCTGAATTATTTACTTCAGAAAATTACAGCCAAATTATTTTACTCTGCAAAATTGTAAAAAGAATTTGATTTACAAGGAAAACAGCAGAAAATGCATTTTGCTAAATCGTGCTTCTTTTGTTACGATTGTTACAAATTTGTACCATTCCTATATTAACAGCAAAGGCATGTTTGCGCCAATTGTAAATTTATATTCATACACATAGGCTGCACAATTTTATTAGTATAACGATCATCCTTCCTAGATGTATAGATTTATAAAGTCGCAGTTAATGCTACAAGGCATGCATTCCAGCAATTTCTTAAATGCATATAAAGCCTCTTATGACTATATCTTTTCTTGTGTTTAGAATAGGCAACCATTCACTTTTGATAAAAATATATGTTGTGTGAGAAAATTTAACATTAATTTACGAGGGATACCATTCACAGTGTTCTGCAGTTGATGAAAGCTTTAACTATTCCAATGTTCTATATCATTTGTAAAAATTAAACAAAAACATAATTTGGCATGTTCAATTTCGGAGAGTTCCAACCATCTCGATTTCAACAACGATTTCGGGTTGCAGCCTTTGCAGGGCTTGCAGGAATGGTTCGTCGCTTTATTCTCTTCAAGATATAGAATTTAACAGAGAACGGATTTGATTCACACAAGAGTTTTTTAATTCTCATAATTTTAATTCAAGACGAGACAGTTCAAAGATATTTTGAAATATACAACAATTCCAGACGGGGATTACTCTTTCAGTTGCTGCTGGTCCACAGGTGAGGATGTTGATACCCCGAATTGAGAAATAATAATACTTTTAAAAAAGAACAACTGCTGATTTATTTATTTTAACAAGATTTAAAATGATCACACTCAGAAATCTACATATGTAGGATGATAGACAAATACACATAACAGTGACCGATTAAACAGCTGTTTATGCTCCCTGGTATTTCTAAAAAAAACAAATTTTGTAACGTACTAGACGACTTGTAGACACGGATGCCGAATGTCGTAAACCGAATGAATAACACTATATCGTTTTTCGTCAGTTGCGACAGTGGAGGTTTTATCGGAGGCCGAGTAGATTCGCGTTTTTTCAAAAGTGGAATTGTATCCCGTTTCTGTTCCGCGGCATTGGAATTGCTTTATTACTCTCCCTGCTGAAGTTGGATTTCCTCTCGGCGAAAGTATTATGTCGCTAATATTTGAGCGTCCAGCATAAAACAGAGGGTTCAAAAATCGTCTCCTGCTTTGCGGACGGTCAATGGGATTCCTTGAACGTTAAGCAGTCACCGCTATTGTCTCAAAATGGTTTAGCAACTACCTATAGTTTAATCTCGGAGCTCCCTTTGTTCCTAGAGCGCGTAAAGTTACCGAAATTTGAGTTTTAAATTGCGCGCCTTTATATTGCAATTGCGTATGCAATTTGTCATTCGCGACACTAATTATCCAGTCTATCAGACTACTCATTGACTCTCACGTACCGTTAGATCTAAAATTAGTCATCTGCTGATTTAGGCTGTATAGCTTGTCGATCTGAAGTGTTCGTTTTTGTGATTTTCAGCGCTGCTTCTGTGGACCCTTCTGCGTGGTAATTTATGGACGTTGCACGTGCTCGGGTGTCGACTAAACTCTTGTCCTAGTCTGGATTAACGACACACCAACTTCGCCGACAGTACGTTCAACTTCTTGGTCAACATCAAAAACCTTAATTTAATGTCACTAGATAGCTCTGTATCTCAACCCACCATAATTCCCATTTTCTTTGCAGCAGGACCTTCGAAATGCAAGACTAGTTTACAGGTTATGTCAAAGGGATCAAAAACCTTATCGGCCAAGGACTAAAAATTTCGCTTCCTCATTACTTCAGTAACATCACCAATTTGCCAACAACACATCTTCACACATCCAACGATCGCTATAGGGTCAAGCACTACAGAATTTTCACGCAAAGCAGTACACCCCTTCAAATACAACTTGACCGAAATCAACAAATTATTCACTTTTTTATGAATTTATGTGACTCCACTTTGCTACCTACGGAGCTCATACTGTAGTCCACATAAAGAAATTTCTTAATTTAACTACGCTTTTGTTTATTTTAGAAAGGGAATTTTTCAAACGATTAGTAATAGCTGAACCGAAGAGGAACGAACTGCAGGTAACTCCAACTTCAAATTTCCGTTATTCCAACTGCTGTAACTACAGATATTTTAAAAGTAAATAAATCTGATAATTGTTCTCTGAATGTCATTTTTTGGCAGTAGTCTATTATGATAGTTTTTCGGACTTTTTCCACTGTCTAGGGTGTAAATTACACAACGTTTCGGAAGTTTTGATCTACTCCCGTCTTTAGGTGTTCCTGGTTAGTCCTGAGAAGGACTGATATTATACGTTTTTCTACGTAAATTTGTACCTCCCGAAACGTTGTGTGATTTACACCCTAGATAGTGGAAAAAGTCCGAAAAACATATCAAATCTGATAATATTATTTTCTTCTTTTTCTGGTGTTAGGCTTGCAGTCTTTTATGTTTTAATTAATAAGAATACCTCCTACGCCTTTGCAATTTCATACAGTACGTAAGCAACAACGGTACAGTTAATAGTGTATGCAATGTATACAAGGCTTTCTTTTCTCAAACTTGCCTGCTATTTATAGGATAAGTAATGCATTTTTAAATACCTGTAAGGCATTCATTTGTTATAAACGTATGGATCTCGCAATTTTGGAGTGCAATAAATCTACTAGATAAGATATTGTTGTTGCTATCCACACATTCCTATTTTTATTGCTGCATTAAAGTTTATATTATTTTTTAGTTTAGAAAAGCAGTTACTTAATCTTAATATAAACCTCTTTACCATAATTTTTTCGCAGTTTCAGAGATTTATTGTGGTGTAGTAAGTTTTATAATTATTATTTTAGTTATACTTTCCGGCCATACAAATTACGTTTTATTCTCTATTATTTCGCAGGCCTTCACACAAGGTGTTGTGTGACCTTTGCAAGAGTTTTCCTGCTTCCTATACTATTTGCATTTATATTTGAGCTTCCTCTCATTAACATTTACAGTGCATATGCGCTTGAAGATTTTGTTAAGCGTGGTTTAGATTTGAATACTTACAAGATAGCTTTTTAAAATTATTAACTTAAAAATAGATATCCTTAAATTGTAAACTTGAAGAACTCTAATATATTTTCTCTTAATTTCTATTTCCAAACTATATACTGCTGGTCTGAGTTGTTTGCATAAAATTTTTATATAGAATATTCGTTTATATCATTAAGTTCGGTTATGGATAACAAAGGTAAATACAAATTGAAGCACCATTACGTATTTTTTACAAACATTGCAATTATTAAGCAACTGCTACTCCAAAGAGAAATGGTGGAGGAGGGAGACCAGAAGCAGACCACCAATACACATATATTAACAGTATTGAAAAATAAAACAACATTTAGGGCACCCTTCTATTCCATGTGTTGTTCTTCAAAAAGGCGGCTGGATTAATAAATTCTATATCAAAACATTATGGTCCCGGTGAGAAACGATTCGAAATCAAAGGCCATAGTAGAGAAATTATCTCTAAATTAGTCAACCATGTGAGACGCTACACAACCATGGTGACTTGAGAATGCAAATTAAAGTTGTGGAAGAAGAAAGCCGCGAGCGTAAGATAATTAATAATGTAGAAAAGGATACAATGTGAAAAAAGTTCCAGTCGCAGAAAAACATCAAAAATAATATTCGTGTAAGTTAAAAAGGGTATTAAAAATACGAGTAAATACAACTGTGTTATTCCCAAAGCAGCGACGCATGCAAGCAAATTTCCAACGAAGGAATTAACAATGAGGTGGAAATCGTAGGAAACGAAAATCAAAGATAGGGAAAAAATAACGAACTGTGTGTAAGATAATAAATAATACAAATGGCAGGTGAAACGAGAGTAATGAAAAGCATGGAAAAGTTTTTGAAAAAAGATTATTACCGGTAAATCCCCGAATACGACATCTGACAAGCTTAAAGGGTTCTGGTGGCTCAGTGTCAGGGGAGCGTGTCGTAGACTGAAATAAAAGAGGCTCACTCGCGATGTCAAACTAATAGTACTTTGAAAAGTATGGGGATAATTTTTGTTATTTTAGGACACTACCTGGTTGGACTTGCAACTTATTGGGATTGCACCAGAACAACCTCGTCGGCGATGACAAATAGTGTGCGGTGCTCAGCTCCGATATTTACAACCTGCCTTTTTCCTCTGTGTATTTGACTTCAAATAGACATAGAACTGCACTGCGCTTTACAACCTGAAATTACACAGTAAATTCTATTAAGATAACATTCATAAAAAACATTTAAGTGCGTCAGCTTTGCAGGTATGACCGCAACGAAGAAGGCGAATAAAAACAATTCCTAGGAATTTTACCTGCTAGTCGTGAGGTTATATTGCGTAATAAACAAAACCTTCGTAGGTATTCGCCTGACGAAAAAATCTACAGGGGAAATAATATTAATAACCTGACGACCTGGCGCTGAATTGCATACTGCATTACTAACGAGGATATGCTCCAAAACTTATTCTGCAACGTCAAGTTTGTATGTTTATAAATAGATAAACACATACCAAATTGTTTATAATTTACGCATGCAAACTTTGTTGCGGTGCATTTGACGTATTTCAAATTCACGGTAAATCACGCATTGAATACAACAGCATGTGCAGTAATTCAATAGACGGCAAGATGCAAAAATCGCAAGCAAAGTCACAGACCTTGAGGGTTGCTCAAAATCCTCTCTATGAGATGCAATGGCTCGACTGCCGCCAGAAGTTAAACGATGAAGGCGGGCTCGAAACTTGGATTCGTCGCTCGAAAACCGAACCGTAATTAGAAGTCGACAAGCGACACCTCCGTGGTTCTATACACGATGTAGCGGGAGGCTTATCAGGGCTGCGTCAGCATTACGATAAAGAACGGACAACGGCAGTTCAAAGACCTTTTCCAGGGTTTTGTCGGCGACGAGCGTTCCTTCGCAGAACGATTGCAAAACAGTAGATAGTAGGATGACAGAACGACGTTCTCTTGCATGCATTCGACGGTAGGTCGATAGGAAATTCCAGGAAACACAAAACTAAGACGGTAACCAAAATTTCAGATTAGCCGGGTAATCTCAAATCTGAATATATCCAACAATCGGCGTAAATTTGCCAAATCGTCATGGTACGGGCCTAGCTAAACGGCTATATTCACGGAACAGGTAACACACCACACGCATCCTATTTGCTAGATTATATCTAGCCAACTACTGAGTTGTCTACCGCGCCTGAGCTCAAGGCGACAAGAAGTTTTTCACACGTACCTAACAAGATAAAAGGAAATAAATGTAGAATCGGGCATTTTTTATAAACCTATGAAAAATATGGAACTGAAAAAAAGGTTTGAATAATTACTGGAAAGCAAGAAAATGTGTACCTTGATCTAAATGTAAAATAACTGTTAGTAATGAAAATTGGAAGTGAGGAGAGAATAAAAAATACTGTTTAAAAGATTGGGACTGGAAGGTCAGGATGTTAAAATTGAATCAATAAAGCAATTTCTGGCAATAGTAAACTAAACCTGATTCTGAAACTGTTTACCCCAACGTAAAAACGTCGGTAGATGCTAAAATTCTGGAAAATAGTAGTTTTTGAACCAGTTATCAAAGGCAGACCTTAGAAACATCCATCATCGGCAAAATTATCACTGACTGTACTAGGAAAACTCTACTAAAAATATTAGAAAATGAAATTAGATCACTGAACAGATAAAGCAACCACAAAATGTTCTCAGAGGAAATGTCGAGTAGCAAAGAAAAACAAGAAGTAATTAATATATTTTTGGGCTTGGACTTAACACTGTTAACACTGGTTGTTTGGCCTCCAATAAGTAAAAAAACGTAACATTCGTATCAGAAATGAAACGTAGGCGAAATGAAGAATTATTCCATGCAATACTGTTTCAGTATTTAGATGTGGCCATCACAATATATTTCTAATTCATCGGCAGCTAGAAATTTGTTAGAATTGTTCTGTACAGAGTTTTTATTGCTTTTTCTACATCTTTTACAGCAGTTACGTGTATGATGGTACAAATATTTAAAAGTGATAGATAGAAGTGAAAATATCGACTAATGTTCCAAGTTATACTATATTGTACCGGTCTAGGACGTTTAGGCGCGATTCTTTAGGCGCGCATCTTTAGGCGCGCACTTTTAGGCGCGAGCGCTTTAGACGCAGACGCTATTAGGCGCCTGAACTTTTAGGCGCCGCAACTTTAGGCGCGGGGACACTTAGGCGCCACATGAAATAAATTCACATTATTCTTGATTTTAAAACTTGTTGTTAGGTAATTATTTCAGTAATTAATGTTGAAGAAAAATTCAAACCTTCATATGTATTTGGCGCTTTTACGAGCCTTCTTCAGTGTTAAAGTTTTACAAATTTACATATTTAATTTACATTGTATCGATTATGAAAAATGAGTTATTTACATTTTGTATATGGGTAGTTTAACGTGGTGGAATTATACACACCATATAATTTCACTATGTTAAACTATCCATATACAAAATGTAAATAACTTTTTGTTCATAATCGATAAAATGTAAATTCAATATGTAAATTTGTACACCTTTACACTGAACACTGAACACACTGAAGAAGGCTCGTAAAAAGCTGAATATATATTGTTTATGAATGTTTGAATTTTTCTTCAACATTAATGACTGCAATAATTACCTAACAAAAAATTTTAAAATCAAGAATAATGTGAATTTCTTTCATGTGGCGCCTAACTGTCCCCGCGCCTAAAGTTGCGGTGCCTAAACGTCCAGGCGCCTAATAGCGACCGCGTCTAAAAGCTTCGCGCCTAAAAGCTCGCGCCTAATAATGCGCGCCTAAAGGTGCGCGCCTAAACGTCCCTTTCCGATATTGTACATATTAATTACCGTCTTTAAATTTTATCTGCCCCGGTATTATGCTTTGCTAACGTAATTATGTATACTGAATTTGCTCAATTTTCTCATCTATAAATAGAACTGAAGTTATACATAAAGATTGCTAACTATATGATACGGTACATGATAGATAACTGTTTTATTCATTTTTTCGAAATCAATGGTTAGTTAATATCGTTCGAAGAAAATTGCAATAATTCGCTTTCTGTTTCTAGCGACTTCCCTTTCTCATATGATTTTTATTCACATTTTCGGTATCGTGCAGACGTGGCCAAACTGACGTACTTCAGCTTTTTCTACGTTGTTTTTTAAAGGCTTCACGCTGGTTCTCCTTGTTAGAGTTCTAATGTGGTATCTTATAGTTTTATTTTCTACTCTTCTCAGTTATCTTACGTCTTATGCTAGGAGCTCGTTTTATGCCTATAGGTAAGGTTCCAAAGTAAAGAGACGTATGTTGGTTTAAACACTGTCTTTTTAGTTCTTTTATTGATGTTTCTTATTAATGAACGGTTTGTTAATGGCTCTGCTAGAATTTGTTTAAAATTTCAATATTCTAACTTGAGCCTTTTAGCTTCGTCTTGACTCTGTTTTATAACCTATAACCTCTATCCTATTTCTAAACATTAATTGTGATAGAACATCCTACTTAATGCTGTGTTGACATCTTCCAACTATGGTGTAACATCGCCAGTAAAGCGGTTTACGGCATTTATAAATCGTCTCCTTTTATTCTGCAGTGTCAGTGAAAGTACCACGTGGCGGCATTTCGCCCAAAGGTTGTTTTAATTCCGAAAGACACATACGAGCCTGCCAACAGATTCTGTGATTTTTGGAGTCATTTGTCTTATCGTCAAAATTGCATCGTGTGTGGTACTCCTATTGAAAGCTACAACGTGCTTCATCTAATTGACGCTTGCTCTGTTAGTCCCCTCTCGTAACTATAGTTCTCCGACTGTAGTGGGCAATATCCTTCGATAATTCTTACATTATCTTAAATGTTATTTTTTGTAAAAGGAAATCATTCCAGTCCTCTGGCATTGTTTTGACTTCTCAGTTTTGTATTGTTTCTGCGGTTATTCAACCACAACCCCGAGATTTCCTCGAATTTTGTTTTGTTTTCTTTGAAAATTACCTTACTTAGTTCTTTTTACCATATTACTTACTTTTATTCTTTGCATTTGGTAATTTGTTACGTTTAAATAACTTTACGCTTTCTTCCTTACCAATTTTCCCGTCCATTTTTATGCATTTTAGCTGACTCCTGGCTAACCGCTTGGCACTTTACCGTTTTCGAGGTCGTCAAACTTGTTTAGATGTCTATGGATTATCGAACCGTTGTCAATCTTAACTAGGTTAAAAATTCACTTATCTGCAGATGTCGTTGCATATCTAAGGCGACGTATTTTGTTTATCGCAAGTTGGCTCCTGCTTCTGGTAGCAACTTCCGAGTTTTGAGTTTTGTTCGCCCATCGCATTTGGTTGCGGATTCGAATCAGCGTCACAGATTGTGCCCCAGGGTTGTGACTTTTAGACATTGTAGTCGTGAAATTTATAAGCTGATAGTTAATATGACAGCCGGGTTTGCAGAAGCATTGCTAAGTTCCCGGAGTAAGTTGGAAGTTTTCTCTGCGTTTCGTCATTTCGTTGTCGAAGCTGTTGAAGACACGCTTCCTGGTTTGGCCGTTGTTTTTCCGAGAATCGTTCCTTTTGCCTCGCTTGCTTCTGGTGACTGATTATGTAGTTTGCTTTTCGGCGCCGCCTTACATCGTTGCTAGGAGTATTAAAACACGAACTTGTGTTGTGCAAGGTAAAATATATCGGTTTATTGCTGTCCCTCTGTCTTGAATGCTTGGAATCACCGGCTAGTGCTGCTTTACCTCTGAGTTTGCCAGTAATTCAGTCTTCGTTATATTTACATTTAATTTAGGGAAATAAAACACATGTCTTGATGTGATGGAGTTAAAACCAAACTGTTTATTTACATTTACTAACCAAGTAATGGTCGCCAATGCTGCATGTAGCCGTACGCATCACGTTGGGGTCACCAAATATAAGATTTAAGGGCCTTTGGGGAGTTATATCTTATATAAATATGCTTATTTATAAAGGTTAGAATAAAACGCGTGTTGTTTCATGAAACCAATATAATAAACTTGTTTATAAATATGTTTTGATCGTCACCTTCGCAACATAAAACAAGTGACGATCACTACAGTACTGAACTTAACTAATGTAACATTGTATCATATTTATTGTTGTAATAAATATAAACTTGTTCATGTTTTACTATGATTTTGTGTATGGTTAATGCAAGCAATTGAGATGTCGAAATTTTTTGAAGTTTCAGGTCGTAGCGAATGGGCTAGTAAATTCAACAGTTCACGTAACCTAATGAACTTATCGGGTATACTAATAGATTCTTTGGTACCTCTGGTAATTTTGAAAAACTGGTACTATTTCTAGAAAAGAACAGCACCCGTCTTCATTGTAGCTGAGCGGCCCTCCCATAATATCTTCATGTAGCCTGAAAGTTTGTTCGGTACGTTTTGAAACTGGTTAGAGTCATTAGGTCTCTTTAGTCTGCAGCTTGAGTCAAAAATGTGTAGTAAAATAATTACACCCGAAGTTGGTGGCAAGTTGCTGCAATCTTCTTCAGCGTTGTTCATATGTTTTCCACAGCAGCTTCGTTTCTTTAACTTGTTTTTTAATTTCTTTTTGCCACTATGTAGTACTCTTTTTACGACTTTCTGAACTTGTTGCTCTGCATACCTTTTCGGCTGCTTTCAGAATTATTCTTTTAAGGCAATGCCGATTTATCCCCAAACTGCCTTCATCAATTTTATTTTTTATATATTTTCTTATCTCGACCTTCCCAGCTTCTACCAACTCTAATCGTGTTTCAAGCTGATTTAATTAACTATCCTTACTTTTACAACGGTGGTGGTCACTTCCTATATAATTTTACATTATGGTCCAAAATTTTATTAAATCGCTGTTTCTCTACTACAAAATAATCAATTATAGAGCCTTCTCGTTCTTGTAATTGTATGTATTATTTTATATTGGAGGTTAGTATTTAAAATCACTAAATGATTTGCGAGGTAAGCGATTAAATGTTATTTTCGTAATCAACAGTCTCATACTTTTTTACATTAATAACTGTCATTAAAACAATTTTTGCTGCTTCTCATAATATTTAAATTATTTCAACAAAATGAGCCAGTAAAAGAACGATGGTTGTTATACAAGACATTGCGCTTGGCTGCATGCAACTGTAAAGAAATAATTTTTACATATTATGCAAACTTAGTAGGAAAATTATTAGATATTACATAAGGAAATCAATTATAATGGCAATAACGATCATCTATCAGACTTTTTCGCAGTAGAAATTGCTACTGCACATTACAACTATTACGAGTTACGGTCGTCTGACTCAATCGTACATTATCAATAGCTGCAATACCGTAATATCGGTTTCACATCGCGGCTACTCCATTGCGAAACAGAAAAGCGTTTACTCGCTTTTGTAATATTAGCGACAGATTACGGCGACTTATTATTCCCAGTCGGTGAGTGGTGACGGGCACTTCGAGAAACCGACTACGGCTTTGCCAGAGAAAGACGGCGCTAGCCAGCAGAGGACAAAAAATAAATTATTTGATCTGCATGAGTGCAAACAGAACTGTGGAGAATTGCAAATTGTATTTTTATAATCAATCGTCAACATTATTTATCATCGTGCCTTGACATTTATAAAACTATTCTTAAATGTCAATTATTTTACCATTAAAATGTGAAATTAAGAAAAGGGAAATTCAGTCAATACAATATTGTTTAATAACACGAGTAATCGCGGGCTCGAGGTCGCACCAGGTCAGTGAATGCAGATGCTGGAGCAAAAGTAATAGAAAACGAGATTAAACTTCGCTACATCAGAGCTGGGCCCGTCAACTACCGTTGCATAGCCCTGAACTTTGTTACTTATTGCACAAAGTTTCGCTTGTAATGCACTTCAATAAAAAATGTGTACAGACCACGGACTTCAAAGGGAAAGGAGAAAGATCCGAGAGCGACCGGGTAAGAGCGCTCTAATGCTATTAAGGTTAAGGTTTCCACAGGCGTTGTTTAGCGTTGTTTTCGTGGATCTCGCTTTAAATAAGACTTTAAATGCTAATCATAACTAATCTATTGACCATACTCACATAATATGAACCGTTAACACTGCCCCTCAACGAAGGCACATCCTTATGAAATCTGTCTAGATGTAAGATGAAAGGAATCAGCTCAAAATATATGTTTCTGTGCTAGTGTCTTCCTACCGATTTGAACATTTTCTCTAGTATTTGGAAATAAGAGGCTATAAATGCGTCGGAAGGGAATATACACTTCCAGGACCATGCAAACCATGTATAGAAAGCCATTACTAAACAAGGCCAGGAGCAAACATACCAAAACAAGCCAGCATACAGTACATAACAAAATAGAATCGACAAATAAGAAAATATTGTAATAAACGGACAGGATGGAAGACGACCGGTAAAAAACACCAACACAAATAAACCAGTCGAAAAGACATTACGTGGTGGATTACATAAGTTATAAGGAAAGTGGTGAACGCCAACACCCGGAGAGCAACAAAAGGCGAAAAAAGGTTTTATCTTTCTTATACGGTCTCTGTAAACTATATATGAAGGAAGAAGAAGACATTTTTGAAGCAGTGTCTTTCAGTAAATCAGTCACTCTGCAAAATTTTCTACAGTTATTTATTAGGTGGAACAGAGGCATTACAGCAGAAGAAATCTAGAAGAAGAGGAACCTGAACCCATCATTCTAAAAGAAGAAGTACAAGAAGCCATACGCCACCTTAGAATAAATAAATCACCGAGAGTTGACCCAGGCCTGCAACCAGGTTTTGATTTCAGAGGGGGCAGCAAAACTTTTAGGGGGGGGGGGGCAAACTAATTTTAATCTATGTAATCATTTAAAATCACGATAAGGTCAAAAACTGTTTTTGTGTTCTTTCTGTTACTAAATTTGTGCCTCCTCAAAGTTTATGTTATTTGCCTGCTTAGTGCTTACTCTCAAAAGCTAAATATACAAGATTGCTCACTAGATAAGTTTAAAGGCGACATCTCGATTGGCGGAAAAAAGCTCACTAACCTTCGATACGCCGATGATCGATGATACACGAGACTAGGACGAAATGCAACAAATCTTAGAGCGAGTGACGAGGGAAAGCAAAAACTTGGATCTGGATATAAACTTTTACATAACATAGAAAGTGTCGATGAGTTCATATACCTAGAGTCCTTTAGAAGCAACCAAGAAGGATGCGAGAAAGAAATCAGAAGACGCATCGCAATGGCTCGCAGCGCTATGGCCAACCTAACAAAGATATGGAAAGACCAACAGATTACAAGAAACACTAATCGTGGATGGAAAGACGCACTAACGTATTCACACTGAAGAAAATAGGAGATACAGACAGGCTCTCCACGATCTGTCGCTGACGAATTCTGCAATACTTTGGCCATACAGTTAGAAGACAAACAGATAGTCTAGAGAAACTCATCGTGCAGGGCAAAGTATAGGGCAATAGGCCAAGGGGCAGATCATCGGCAAGATGGCTTGATCAAGTAGAAACCATAACAGGATGTCCACTACAAAATACGCTCAGGGACGCTCAAGATCAGCACTCATGCAAAAACACCATAAACAAATGTACGTAATCATGGTATCGCGACTTCTCAGACATGAGAATACGACAGAGATATTATTTGAGCCATAGGAAGCGTTCTGCAATAGTGGAAAACCATAAAAGCATTTACCTACAAGGATTTATTTCTTTTTCTATAAACTTCTGATCGTCTTCAGAATATTTTTATCAAAAAGTAGGAGAACACTTTTACTCTATTTACATGACTATATTGCCATTCGTTTTTGAGCTGTAGCTTATGCCGTTGTTTCACATTCCATGCAAGTTTCACCATTCGCTGGTATTTTTTTGCAGAAACATTATATTTAAGAGCCACTAAACCAAGATTCATTTATAAATTTGCTTTCCGGAAGTAAGCGTAACATTGAGTGCATAAACGATTTTGGAACAACCACCCCCTTTTATGGAAAAATGTTGATTCCCATATTCCAATCTGATTTCAACTTTGTTTACAAAGCAATACAAATTTGAATTTGAACCCTTTATCTGACAACAGATAACTGCCATTGTATCCCTTTTGTTTTCGGTTAGGTAGATAATATATGGGGTGTCCAAAAAATGTGGAATATACGGCAGATGCTAATAAGTATTTATTTGATGGGAAATGACAGTTTTGTTTAGTATTAGTTTTACATCATTTATTTTTTATTTAATATTTTATTAAAAACAATGCAACCAATAATACTTCTATATGTTGCTCATTTGATAGATGTATTTCGTGGCAAAATTCGTGTTTTTATGGCGCGTTTGAATGACTTTTCTGCCTCGACCTAATGGTCTCGGCGAAAATTGACATTCTCACGCGCCATAAAAAACACTCATTTCGCGCACTTAATACAAAAAATACTATTTTTAGAAAAACTACAAAATGCTTGCAAGTTTATTTTACGTATTAATCTAAACACATGTGATCCCTTTTGTTTGGCGAAACAACTGACCACATCCTATATCGATATAAATAATTGAACTTACTCATTTCTTTAGACCATTTCAATTTACAAATACTATTGACGAGGTTGAAAGACGAATTTATCACTGCCAGTGGGAGAATAACGCAGATTATGAACATATGCATAGACAAATTCGATTTGTATTTTTTTTTTTGAGGTGCCCAAATTAATATTGACTGTTACAGTCAATTTACCAGTACGTTTTTGCCCATTTCTCAAAAATTTACTAAGCTATATCTCATTAAAAACCGTAAAATATCCATTTAACGTTCACAACACAGGGTTTCCTTATTGTTTAAAAAAGTGTTAGTTGTTCCTCATTTGTTAAAAAAAGACAATTACATTTCGCCCTGTAATGAAAATCTGAACACTAAATAAGTGTAGCGGCCACATGGTCGTGTGTAGCGTCCATAATTCGTTCCGCGAAGCGCCTACAAAAACAGCGCTGAGAATCATAAAAAGTGAACACTTCCGATCGACAAGCTGTTCAGCCTAATCCAGCTGGTAACTAATAGTGGCTGGAACGGCACGCAGAAATAAGCGATTGTTGTCACAAACTGAGTAATTAGTGTAATGATGAAAAATTTTATCCACATAGTGCGAAAAGCAACCAATTTAAAACTCAGATCTTTGCAGCCTTGCGGGGGTCCAGGAGCCAACAGCGGGTGACAAAAACCGGCTGCGTAATAATCGGGGCAATTCATTGACCGCCTGCGTAGGAAGAGTCGAATAATAAAACCTTTGGTTGACGCAAGGCGTTCGGAGAAGAGTGATATAACACCTTTTCCGAGGAGACATGCGGTTGCAGCAGAAAGGTAATAAATCAATTACACATCTCCAGTATCAGAAATAGAGCCAATGTCTAATTGCACTTTCGGGAAAACGCAACGTCCATTCAGCCACCCTATGTGAGGCAGAATGCGATTTTCTATCTATTTGCACGTGGGCTAATGCTCAGTAAAATTGGCTTTTTCGTTTTTGTGCTCTTCCATTTTGTTCTTTTTGCACTTCTCCTCTCATAGTGGTTTCGTAATTTGTGTTTGCAAGCATACGCTACTGCTTCGAAGTGTCTACGTAAGAGAATGGGTCAAGTATTGTCTGCCGAGCAAAGAACCCCTGCACGCGTGAAATTGCGTCACCTGTCCGCTGGTGAAGAATTCGACATCCGGCCAGGTTCTCCCTTGTACACAGCGTAACCACGAAAGGCACGCCTTTTGATTAATATAATCTTCTAGCCTAACAACGCAACTCGCTTATCCCAGGCAAATTCTTAGTTTGCCGGATTATTCGTTGGACAAGTTACTCGTCACGTATCTAAAGTGTTAATTTTTTATAGGTCAGTCGTTTCCTGATTGAACCCTATATTTATGCCAACCTTACTTCCAGTGAATGAGTACTCGACACCTATCGTTTTCCATTTCTTTTGTTGTGCCAGCCTTTCGACTCTGTATTATGTTTTCATTTATAACAGGAGTGGCAAAGCACTTAACCTGAACATATATAAGTCACATGCGTTATTCGACGATTACAGCAAAGATTATGTTTTGAAAAAGGCAGTTAATATTATTTAGCATTTTGTTTGTAAGGTGGGCGGGTGGTCCACCGAGCAAATGCTGGACTTTCAGGCGGCCGGCCCAGGTTCGATTCCCGGCGACTGGATTTTAAAAATCGTACGCTCCCCGGCTACCACGCTAACACCTGTGGTAGTTGTTAAGCACTAAACTCTTTCTTCATTTCAACGGGCAAGGCTAGCCAGCAAAGAAGACTCATAGACCTACGATTTCGTGGTTAAAATAGGAATCTGACCTAATATAACAGAAAGAAGAATAATTTTTTATATGCAGGCGTTGTATTCGAGAAGGTCCTTTCCATGACCGTATGTCAAGTTTTGAATAGTGTAGTGGTTATTGACGATTTTCATTCAGTATCTTTATTATTTCCCTCGGTCGGTACTGTCGCTCTCAGCACCTTTTCCTTACATGGTCCCGTGTATTATTCGTCCACGGATTTATTATATTAAACAACATGTTCACAATTTATTTGAATTCTGGGTTTATTTTGTTTCATTGCATTACTGTTGTATTTGTCAATAAACGTATTGATATTTGACACTACCCGTTGTGGTTGTTCGGTGCATTTTTGTTACTTTCCTTTTAGCCCGTTTTACGTCACAGCTCATCTACTCCGCGCTGTTCGACGGATCATGACACAGTAAGTTATGAAACCTTGGGCTTTTATCAATTATATTACTATTGCTCACAACCGGTAGAGAATCTATTACATATTCTTTATGTCCAGGACTCCCGTCCGACATTCTGTTTGAGCTAGTTGTTTAGAATACTAAAAGTTACGACGTTGATATCGGGCATATTTTCGTCAATGCTACACTTTATCAAAAACTGGTGTAACAATAATGTTCTTTGAGATTTTGACGTCCAAATCTAATTCCTTTAAAACTTTTAATTTGTTCAGTAATAATAATTTATACAAACTATGTTTTATATTCTATATTGTCTTATAACTGAAGCTTTTAAATATGTGTGGAGATTCAACGTAAAATTGCGAATTAGTAGAAAAAGATTAAAGAACATAGATTGCCTACACATTAGAAATAGGCGTACACTAAGTAGTAAAACATTTTTCGCCCACAAATATCTGACATTATATTTCTATCTATTGAAAATAACGTCACCTATGCATGCAATAATGAACACTCTTAAGACAATGTCAGGATAGCTAATATTAAAATACGTATCAGAAGTAGTAAAAAAAAATATATTAAATAATTCACGAAAAATAGTTAAACTAAAAAGTATCCAAAAAGGCATAATGTAAAAACGCATCGGGAGTTGCAGGAGAACTGAGATACATAGATAGCCGCCAAGATAGTTATCTTGTTGACATCCGGTGTAGTGTAAACTATTCAAGTGTTGTTATTATATTCCTGAATTTAGCAAAATAGTAGAGCCTTGCTTGATTACACTTCAAATAGTTTGCATTAAATACAGCTGTTAATAATTTATTATATATTTATTCTCATATAAAGTTTGAATTATTCATACCAATGTATTTCTTCAGAATATCAAGGTTTGTTTATCATCTCAAATTTGAACTACCATATACGAGTAGGTATCACAGATTGGTTTCTAATGATTTGGAAGAGCACTTGCTGTAGCGTTCAAACTCGCTGGTTCACCTCAGCTGTCATTAAGGTGTTAGGGTTTTTAAACACTCGAACGAGTGTTACCTTAACAGTAACTAAACAATTACAGTTAACTTAGTCGTCCTAAAGCTAAAAATAATTGCGTCAATTATTCTGTAATAAGTTGAAAAGCGCCGGCATAAAGTACTCGACAAGAAATCTCAAAACCGCATCACCCATATGCTCGAAATTAAAACAACGTTAAAAATTCCCTAAGTAACGACACAGGCTTTACTTACAGTAAATTACAACCTTTACCTCCACATCGCCGGTTGGATATAAATATGGTTCATCGGGCAGATCATAACTTATTTCAAGGTAAAGCTGGCCATGACTAGATATATCTGAGAACAGATCTTATGACCATAATCGCCAGTATTGCTATTGCATTCGTATCAGGGCATTTACTTGTCAGGTATAACAAACAACCTCGTGCAGTCTTTGTCTAGTTACGTTTATTGCTACGGGAGCGACAAGGACGGGTACGAAGCTGCGTTAGAGCACTAACCTAGCAGATCGTGACTGTTTTCCGGTTTTTAGTTTTTATAGACGATTTTATTTATTATAAATTGATTGGTATTGATTTATGGGAAATTTGTTTACACAGATGGGTGATATTATAACAGCTATAAAAATACAAGCCTGCAATTTTGCAGCGATGGAACTTGTATAAAACCGAAGGTGAAAAACGAAATTAGCAGGGCCGGTTCCAGGAGAATTTTCATCTTTACTCCATGATTATGAAGAAATATCAGCAGTTTCTACTTATTAGAAAATACATGACATCAAAATATATCAACGATATTTAATTATCTTAACATGGCATTCGATTATTGATACTTCTGTAATTAGCAGTGTACACACGGAAATGCATTATCTACATCTACCATATGTAGGTTTTAAATTTGATACAAAACACTTTACTGTATCTTCGAATTTGATCTACTTACATTATGATATCTGTCATAGTCGGTTGTAAATATCAACCATTTAGTGAACAGCGATATATTCGCATTAATATTTCGATGTTTTTATAAGAAGAAGTTATATCCATATAAAAAAGTTGTTGAACCATTAATGGCCCCATCTCCTCTTTCGTACTCCAATTTTAATACGTTGTGTCTAATAATTGTACTCGCAGTTTATGTATTTGTCGAAATTAATTACTTCAGTCAATTCCTTAGACTCTTTTTTCCTATTTACTACCCAAAAAGTTACCACGTTACGCGTTCCGTTTTTTATCCGTAAAATCCCACATAGATTTAAATCATTCTTATCAGTTACATACTGTTTGAGGCTTTCGCGGTGACTCGAATTATTCTTCTTAACATGGAATTTCGGCTTAGACCGCATAGTATTTGTATATGAACACCCAGCATTTTCTGGCTTAATGTGCCTTGCACCTTGTGAAGTCCAGCAAAAACCCGTGCGATGGTCATGCTCTTTGGTGGCTCGTGTTGTTTGAGTATCTTGTATCTTGTTTTTATATAGCTTCCCCAGTTGCGTAAGTGGAGGGTTATTTATTGCTTGTCGGTGGCCTGGTAAACTGTGCGCCTTTTCGAACACGCAATTAGCCACTAGCTATGTTTTTGGCTGCTTCAACCAAAGTCTTAAGTCATTTTTGTCCAAACGCTTGTGTCACTCGAAAGTTTTATTACGTGACTCCATATCTGCGCGCGGTCAATGAGTTTGCACCGATTCTAGCACAGGCCGTGTTTTTTTACACAAAAGGGTTAGGCGACTACCTACTGTTTGGTCCTGGATACCCTGCCGTTCACAGATGGCGTAATGTTGCCGAGACCTGAATTTTAAGTTGTGTGCTTTTTACGCTAGAATTGTGGATGTTATTTGTCTCGCGTGACACTAAGTGCCGATACGAATGGCTTAGTTGCGCGTAGAGTAACATCCAAAGTTTGTTCCCAGCTAATGCACACTGCACAGCTTCTGGTTCTGAAATTTACTCGTTTATTATTGCCTGCCCTGCCTTGTAAGCTTTTCGCGGGGCGCACATGAGTCTTACATTTAATTTCATTTCCGTTGATTTGAAGCAAAATACTACCTTAAGGAAACGTATTAATAAATAAGTAAGTTAACTTAATAGTCTGATCTGTGAGCCAAGAATATGTGGTTATACCACGCCACTTTTTTAGGAACCCCCTGTATATAAAATTAGTTGTAACTGTCACTTAACTAAGTATGGAATAATTTCGACATGTTTTACTTTCAGGTAAAAGGTTATATCTTTTGGCTGGACAAGTGTTTATTGTTTATTTGAAAAACAGAAAATAAGTCCAATACGAAGCAAGATATACTCATCGATTGTGTTTCTATTTTCTATTTTGCACGAACTTTTTAAACCGAATCGGTATTTGGTTTTCTAAGGACCCAGTCGAGCAGAAAAATACGTCGTTAGGTATTTTTGTTCGGTACTGTGGTTAACATATTACTGCTCAAAGCAGGCTGGATCTTAAGTAAAACAAGAAGCAAAGCGTGAAATTCTTATGCCTCAATAAAGCCGCGGAAAATAATCTCGCCGTTTTTGCTGCCAATCGGGCAAACAAGCGCAAAAACAACGATGAATGCACGGAGCGACGCAAAAACACTCAGTTGTGATCGCGTTGCAAAATCTAAAATCCACACATGGTCTAGTAAGCTTCGAGCAGCGCTAATCAAAGCGTTTAATGAAATCGCATATTTGCTTAACAATGAAGTTTGCATGAACGGCTTCGAATTTGAACTCCACCCGACCTTCCACTAAAAGGTGGTTCAACTTCGCTGGTGGAGGCGCGTTATTATTTCGGGCTTCTTCTGAATTTTAACGAGAGACGCGGAATTTGGGTTTATTACCGCTCATTGTCATTATTTTAGTTCACTGCAGAGCAAAACACAAAAAGGGGACGCAAGATTGCCTATAAAATCGGAACGAGCCGCCTATGATTCGGGATGTTCGACCAGCAATCGGCAGACTGTGTTTAAACTGCCACGGTCGAACGGCTTCAGTTTTTCACCGCTTTTTATCAAGCTACTATCATAGTCCTAGCGGTGGTTTTTATTAGAGCACGCATCGAGTATTGTATAAATTATTAACTCTTTATTAGCATTTCTTTGATACCGTGTTATTTTGCTTTCGGGATTGTGCGCTGTCGCTTCCAAGGCTTTTGTCCTTTTACGGCGAGGTGATTAATTTATCAGTATTTTTTATACAGAAAATTACATTAATAAGAATGCCGCTATAAAAATGGGATTGTGGGGGACCGTCGCTGATTGTAATGGAAATGCGATGTTAAATCAAACATCTGATTTGTTATCTATAGCTCTCGGACCACCGAACCGGATTTTCGAAATTTATGCCGCTGCACAACGCTAGATTTTAACACTTCGCTGTGAAAAGGACAAATTATTTATTACGACACTGAGGAAAGCAACATTGCAAGATGCCGTAGCTCGGCATGAAATGTGTAATATTAGGTGTGGCTTAAATTAATGTTTTGTTCGCTGATTTTCTAGCTGCTGTATTCTCTCTCTTTTAGAAACATTTTGCAGCACAGACTGAAAATTTGACACGAATACAGCTTTGTCCTTATTAACACTTTTAAAAATAATTTCTCTGTGCTGTTTCGTCAGAATTATGTGATTAGTGGTTACATAAGCCTAATTGTGAAACATTCAATTGCAAAGGAATATGTCGATATATTTTCCTACGTACAGAAGTTTTCTATTGAAATCGAAACGTTATATTGAAACATATACAACAACCAGCTTTCATTATCAAGCATTACACAAGCGTTAATACGACGCTAAATAATTAATTAACCATAAAAACTAATTGCTGCCTGCATATGCAATTCGCTTAATTCTACACTCCTTTTAAAATTGTTTTTGCATTTTGGATGTTCAAATACTATTTGCCATTTGCAAAACCACCGGCCGTAGCTAATACGATTATTTGGTTGGTATTTTATATCGTGATTTATTTGCAATAGCAACTATTCATACAACACCTTTTAAACAATGAGAAAAAGTAATACTAAACATGGGTATATATTTGATTCAGAATGAAAAACATTATAGACGATTGCTTTTACAAGCATAGAAACTTCTTATAACAAATGAATATTTATATAAAATATAGGACACGGACATTCAGCATAACATACTATTTTTTCTAATATATATTGTTGTAGCGTCTATAAATTACCACGCAAAGAGGCCTAGACGACAGCGCAGGAAATCATAAAAATGAAAACTGCAAATGGGTTAACTTTGCTAAACGGTGTTCCACCTATGTAGAAGTACAGGAAATAAAATTGTATTTAGCTGAAAAACAACTGTGTTAATGTATTTATCGAAAGGTAAGAAGGGCGATATGGAGGACTAATTTTTTTATTATTTGGTTGCTGATAAATTTTATCAAATAATAAGTAGGTTTAATTCTGACGAAAACAGTGAAAATGCAGCAGAAGGGAAAGAGCAAGATTCTGTAGATATTCCATTTACAGGTTGAAAAAGCAGCGAACATGAACCTTTCTATAGATGCCGTTACATTTAGAATTTTCAGCAAGACATATTGTGATAATTTTTACCTAACCTTCGTTTGCGGTTGTGTATTGAAGGTTACATATCCTCTTTTTGGAAACGTTCAGATTTATTAAGTTGGCTATGAGATATAAAAGGGAGATTTTTGGAAAACAAGTGCCTGTTTTCTGTTCTTCCGGTTTTTGGTGTGCTTCTTCTGACAGCATCAAAGAGGAAAGGTGTAGTCCTGGTTTTGTGCTTAGGAGATCATATATAAAATATGGAGTAATTTGTTTAGTGCTTTAGTGTTATACTTTATTTGTGGACCTTATGGGTGTGTTATTTTGGAATAATCCCAAGTGAAAGTAGCCATTTCGCGATAATTGCGGAGCACATGTTGTCGCATGAGAAGAATCCTTCTAACGAGGAACCTGGGGTAAACTAATAGCCCTTCTGAAGCCTCAAAACAACCAAATATTCAGTGTAACGAAGACTACGGTTACATCGTGGAGAAAATACCAGATCTGCATACTGACGTGAGGTGTAAAGCCGCCACCTGCTCCGTTTAGCTTAACCTGGTTCCTGGTCGAAGTCATCGGGCATGTAACGTACATCAAGCTACCCTATGATCACCGGCCGTAGCAGCAGTGCTGTATTTAATCTTCTGAAGCTCTGCTTCAACGTGGACAGGTATACTGAGCTATCGTTTTGGCTGACGGTTGCCGCTACCTTCTTCGGAAGCTTCCAAGCAAGTTGTAGGCCATCCACTGGGACTGCCGCTGTACCATTGGTTGCTTCTACCCTCTTCGGAAGCTTGTAAGCAAGCTGTGGGCCATCCACTGAGGCCGTCGCCGTTCCCTAGGCTACTGTTGATTTGGCTGTCGATTTTCAACGCTTCGCCACTACCATTTGGGACCAGCTGTCGTTTGGAAACGTAGCAGGTGCGTAGTTTTGACTGATCTTTTGATTCATTTGTGTGTGCTACCTGACTTGCTATTTGCTCTTGCATCCCGTTTCCTGGTGTACCTAATTATTGCAAACCGGACACGTTGCTGAAGGTATAACTCAAGGGTTCACAAAATAGTATAACTACTTATTTTCAAAATACCCGCATTTTGTTTTGAAATGCAGCTGTAAATGTTTAATGAAAATGTCGGTTATGTTCCTGCACTCTTTGGCAGTAGTTGCATCCTCCACTCTTCAAGTAAAGAGGTCTTTAGATAATACAAGTTTTGATGATGTTTTAACAAACTTCGGACTCTAAGATAGACCATACACTATTGCGAATAGGGGGGGGGGGGGGGATTATTCAGCACTAATAAAATTAGGAAAAATGGTTATGCACCCTCTTCGGAAGCTTGTAAGAAAGCTGTGGGCCATCCACTGAGACCGCCGCCGTTCTCTAGGCTGCTGTTGATTTGGCTGTCGATTTTCAACGCCTCGCCACTACCATTTGGGACCAGCTGTCGTTTGGAAACATAGCAGGTGCGTAGTTTTGACTGATCTTTTGATTCAATTGTGTGTGCTACCTGACTTGCTATTTGAGCGTTTGAATATTTTCAATTTTATTTGAGGTTATGAGTAGAGCTTTACTGCGATTTATTGTGTAACTTGGAATTTTTTTAAAGTTATATATATTTGGATTAGATAATTGATGTACCTACGTAAATTTCAGTTCATTGTATTGTGATGATTTGCAAGCAGTATTATTGAAGATCACAATTATATATGATTTTTCTTGAAATTCGCGCTCTGGAACTAAAGGCCTTTAACCCGTCAGGCGTTTGCGTAACGAAAATGTTGAAGGGTAAATTAATTTACCGGTTTCAGGATATTAAGCCTTTGTTTACATATACAAAAGTGGGCTGGTAACTAGATCATAACTTATCTGTAGGGTAATGGAATATTACCCTACATGGCAACCATAACCATATAGCAACCGATAAACTATTGAACATATCACGGATGTTATGATCATAACAGCCTCAGATGTTTTAAAATCCTCGCTCTACGAGCTCGGATTTCAAAACATTTGCGGCAGTTATGATACTCATAACATTCCTAGATATGTTAATAGCTATTATTATTACCTGACAAGTATACATTCAAGTTACCTACTTGTGTTTTATGTTTTATGTTTTCTTTCAGGTTGTAACGAGTAAGCGACTCGTATTATTTAATTGATTTATTATACATTTGGTGAGTAGATGACTTTTCTTGCTTTGTATTAACTGAGTTTTTTTCTTTTGAGGTAATTATTTTCCTTAGAATAGTATGGTGTTTATCGATATTTTATTTTGTTTTTATGTTATTATTCTGCATTAGTATCGATTTGGTTATCGAAGTGAATAAAACAGGTTCTACTTTGCATTTGATGGTCTTTTCTTTCTTTGGGTTCAATTTGCAGCATTTTCAGCCTTTGAGTGATCCGATAAAAAGAGTTCAACTGTTGTGTTATTCGTTCGGGACTATTGGATCTGGCGCCCTTGTAAGTACATCCGGTATTTTGACTCACAACCACGCGAGAGACAGTTTGGCACACTTATTACCAACGTCGCAAAACCCGGACCTAATTAACTACCTTAGACATTATTTAGCAATTATTTTTTGTAATAATGCCCCGCCATTGGAATTCATCGAATTGTTCTTTGATGAACAGTTGTTAGAAACTTGTTACTAAAATAAATAGATGGGCAAGCGATCAAGCACTTAATCATCAAACACGTAGCCGGTGAAAATGAAAGGACGTGACATGTATCCAACTGCAAAAATTTCTGGAACTGCGTTGACTAGATGGGACGGCCAAATTTCATTCTCTTCCCAAGCAGTGGAGTAGAATTAGCAGTTATCATCACCTAATTTCGTGAGTCGTAATTGTTTCTAGGCTATTCTAAAGATGCTTCGATTTGTAAATTACGATATTGTGATAAAAATGTCTTTTTAAAACTTAGACCGGTAGTCGATAAGGCCGTAGGAATATACAAATACTCCTGCATCCTGGATAAAATTTGCTAACAAATATTCCGAGAGCATACCCAACCTTTAGAAAGATCATGCCCAGTTTTGTTCGATGCAAAATGCATCTTCAATAAAAGTAATCATCTTATAATTATAATTCTGTTTGAGCATAATTATTAATCTTGCTTTAATTTTTAACTACTTTTCAAAAAGTCTCTTTATCATTTAAATTTCAGTTTGATATTATGTACAAAAAACAAAAAAGCATGAGAAGCAGTGTTGCCAATTTTAATAATCTGATCAAACCTTGCTCTACTTTTGTTTTCTACAATCTCGCGGTACTAATACTGTAGAAACTGTGTACTAAAGGACGAGAAAATCCAAAATAAGTGTTAAAGGTGAAACTAAGAAGGGACGGAGCTGCTTGGTATAGAAAAGGCTAGGTTGTCGTCACTAAAGTGAAAGATTGACGCTACATATCGAACGTGAAAAGAGGAACCGTAATAGCAAAAGTAGAAGGTGTATCTGACTCTGACACACATGTCACACATCGACTATGCTGTTTAATTGATGAAGTACTATAATTCCATTCCTCCAAAACCTATACGTTCGTATAGAAAGACATTCTTCCACTTGATATAAATCTATAGTTACTATATTAAAAAGAGAACAACGAACAAGAAGCCTAGGTTTTTATCGTTTTATGATTCATTTGTTGCGTATAAGTACATTTAAACTATAAAAGTTTACGGTACTCATAGCATTTATAATTAAATAATGTTTTTACAATATTCAGATTGTTGCTGTAAATTAACTTGATACGACTTAAATTTCTATCTTTATATACTCTATATATACCCTATTGAAACACAAACTGATTCAAGCTTAGTAAGATATATCTCTGTCTCTTTTGTATCGCATTTCTGGCAGTAGTTTCTTACAGGTGTAAAACAAAGTACTTTCATATTGTCGGAATTAGTAAGTCAATGGTTACTAACTGGAGCATCACCTACTTAACAAGGGTGTCTGTAGCACGTGCCTTTTCTCCAACTTTATTGTAGAATGAGTGCTTGCAAATGTCCCTGATGAAACATGGTTTTATGGCAGATATAAAACTTAAATTTTACGGCGAGGGCTGTGCAAATTAAGCACGTCCGAAGTAACTCGCTTCGCAACAGCACTAAACGCAATTTTTCAAAACTCAAAAGCTGGGGCGCAGCTCAGCCGGAGCAAAACGTGAATTAATCCCCGGCCTAACGACCTCCGCTAATCTAATTTAATGATTTAATTACAGGAATTTGACAATTAAACTTTCTTGCTGAACTGAAGCCGGCTAAGTATGGGACTTGTAGTACTTCATTAGGACTAATTCGATAAATATTTCTACCCAACACTATTAACGCAGGCTAAACGCCCAGTTGAGCAGGAATAACAAGATATGTAGCCTGTCTAGGGCCAATAACATGCACTTATTGATCGGCTACCTGATCTGATCAGATATCCAGTCCGGAATTGGTATTTAACTTGACCGTTCACGTTAATTGTATGAGCAATGATTTTTAGATTTGCTCGTTTGACAAGACGTCGGCGCAGGTTGATTCCTTTGATTTTTTGCTCTTGTTTACTGCTTGGCTTGCTTTTGCTGCTACTGCAAGCTACTATTGCAATGATATTGGCAAGAATGTTGTTAATTTCACAAGATAATAATCTTTTCCAAAATTTTGAGCAAAGTATGATACGAAAGGGAGAATTAATATGTAAAAAATATTTTAATCTATTTTTATGGTGTAATTTTGTAGATTCTAGATTGTTTGAGAGATTTAGCAAGGAATCACCGTGTGGATATGAAAGGTTTTTCAGCATATCTAAAGTGAAAAATTCTGTCAGTTATATAGCATCATCTTGAAATTCAAATATGCCATCCGTTTTCTGTATACCGGATTTGAAATGTTATCGTCTGGGTGAAGCTATTGGCCCAAATTAGTGTATAGATTTTTTTGCACTTTCAAATTAATTTGCAAGTGTTCTTACATCTAAGTGATTGTATTAGTGTCTCTATACATTACACTTTATTATTAGTTTATATAATATGCATTAGGTAAAATCCCTATGTTAACGTGCTACTTTTCTGGCTTCCCGTTTCTCAAGTTTGCAGTTTCCATATCCGTTGCGTCTTTAGCATTCGGAAAAAGAAAGTTGTTGGTACTGGAGCTCCCACATGCCCAGTTCCAAATTCCCGCCAAGTTGGCATTTTGACATGGTCACCTTAACAAAATGTAACTAATACACCATTTTCGAAGTGTATTTGATGTATAGCATCTATTGAGCAAACCTCGTGAGGCACTTACTTACCTTCGAATACTATTGCGTCTACCCTGGGGCAGCACCCCAGAGGTCGCAACCGCCCGTTGGACCCCTTTATCGCTTCCCCTCACATGGACGAATATTAGTTGTCGTACGTCTGCACTGCCTTATTCCAGTGACTCCTGTAAATTCATCTGGGCTAACGCCTCACACTTAAAATTAGTATATGTTTTCATAAATTACCTGTGCTTTTTTATGTGTTGTTTACTGTATGTAAAGCTAGAAACAAACAGTTCTCTTTTCTGGTAAAGCGTAATGAATCCTATTAGGGATTAAGATTAGTTGCGATCTAGCCAGGCCAGTTTTCACGAAGTCAATGAAAGTCTTTGTATTGTTAAAAGGCTTTCCACTCTCTCTCCATGCTGTATAAGTATCATCAGGTGGTGGTCATCAATTTTATGAATTATCCTGTACACCTTTAGACTTCCGCGAGTAAAAAATCACCTCTTCCTTCTTTGCTGAACTGAAATTAAAGTTAGAGACTTGATTTTACTAAAACCGTTAAGTTAATATCGGTGCCTTGAATGTAAAACCATCAAAAGAGGTAACATTTAAAAAATAAAGATACATTTCTTAATTATTTCGGTAATTACTAAAAGCATTTGATTGTTTTAATATAGTTGGCAGTAGTAATTGTAATAGTTCAAGTCGTCTTTATAAGAATTTTTCTGAATTATTCAAGTAGTTGAATCGACTAAATCAATTAAATTATTGTAGTCCAGAGAAATTAGACAAAATAAAAGCAAAACTTCGGAAAAATTCCCGGAAAGCTGAATTTTGGTATGAGCCTTGATATTGTGGTTCTAAACAAAATGTCAAAAGTCCTCATCGATCCGAGTGCCGCTAAAAATTTTAAGGGCGGGGGGGGGGGGGACAAAGGTCACCAAAAACGGTATTTCGTGAATATCTCGTTAACGGTCACTTTTACAAAAAAAATATCGATTATCAAATTTGTAGCTTCTGAAATTTCTAACAATACAGATATCATGACTTTTATTCGTAAAAGTAACCGTTTTGGAGATAATTCGATTTACAGAGTTGAAACGTGCACTCTTTTCCACACCACCTTCGAGGTAAAGTACAAGGTGCGTTTTTTTCATGTGGTGTCCCCAGTAGGCATATTCCACGTTTGGTTTTGTTTGAAAAATGTTTGTTTTAACAAAAAATATTATGAACTTGTTCATTAATCAATTTTGGATTCAAAACAGGAGTTATTAATATTCATGTTCAGACTCTATTTCAATCGGTATGCTTTCCTCTTCATCATCTTCTTCTTCTTCTTCTTCTGCTGTCTTCTCTATTTCCATAGATTCAGTCAGGAAACGTGATGGATCTGCATCTTCAGTGGAGTCGCAAGTATCGACGTCATTTGTATCGGGTGTTACATTTAAGCAAGGCTGACCTTGGCAATTACCACAAACTGGTGAACAATATATACCAACTTTTCTGCAGCCGCAGTTTAAGCTACACCCCTTGTTGCAATTGCAAAAAATAGTATTCAGCAGAATGTCTGGAGCAGGTGGAGGCAGAGTTTGAATTGGTTCCAAAATGTTATCCCTTAACTTCCATCCCCAGTCTTCAGGAGTAAGCTCGTTACCTAGCCATATTTGAACCTGGTAATAGACCCGATATAAATTTTGCCGAGCAGCACTAGATGTTGGTGGAAGAATAGATAACTGAACAGGTTTTTGAGCTGTGTAGCTTTCACAAATGTTGAATATCTGTGAGTATCAATAAATGCTTCTTTTACTGGAGCCTTATAGCCAGTAGAAAACGAATTCCATTGTTAAAAATCAGTTCTGGAGAACATTCTGTCTTAGTAAAAATTTCTGCATAATTTATTAATTCCTAATTTTTTTCAAATAATTTGAAGAGATTCAGTTTACCTTTATTAAAAATTGTTTAACTATATGTTATTCGGAACAAACGTATCTTTATGTGGCTCGGCTGTAATTATAAACAGTGCAGCCTTGCCAAATAAAGTATAATTTTTGCTCCTGATAACATAATATACTATTATGCTCCTACACGAATAACAAGCAGGTGTCCCTTGAGGTTTTATGACAACCGGGGGGGGGGGGGGGCTTTTCGGAGCACATTCCTTCTCTATCTAGACTACAATGTACTATATATGTGTTTCTTTCTATTTTTATGGGCTCTGAAACAAGGAAATTCTGGAATACATGCCATTGAGGAGTGCATCTATTCGTTACAACTCTGTTAATCGGATTATCTCCAAAACGGTTACTTTTACGAATAAAAGTCATGATATCTTTATTGTTAGAAATTTTATAAGCTACAAATTTGATAATCAACATTTTTTCTGTAAAAGTGACCGTTAACGAGATATTCTCGAAATACCGTTTTTGGTGACCTTTGCCTCCCCTTAAAATTTTTAGCGGCACTCGGATCGATGAGGACTTTTGACATTTTGTTTAGAACCACAATATCAAGGCTCATACCAAAATCCAGCTTTCCGGGAATTTTTCCAAAGAGCAATGTCTAATTTCTCTGGACTATATTGGGGAGAGGTCGCAATAGAACCTATTAACAGATGCAGTAACTTTAAAGAATATTTGTACGTAAAAATAGCACATACTTTGGTTTATTTGTATGAATTTTTATTAATTATTTATAGCAAAGCAAACTATTCTCGTATGAATAGAATTTTAAATTCAAGTATCAAAGTATTTCCAAACTCATTTTCATTAGTAAAATTGCTAATTAAAGACACATTTTGCTTGAAGTCTCGCGGCAATAGCGTTAAAAGGCAATGAAGTAATTAAGTCTTCATTTTGACTTCTGAAACCTACAAGACGCAGCTTTTTTCCACGTCGCCGTTTTATTGGTTTCCCACTTCGTAACCGTAAGTTATTGTTGCGGAAAAACAGAGAATAAATACCGCAACGCTGGATGCATTATAATCAGGGCTGTGTTGTTACTTTATTGGCCTTATTAACATCAGTTCAAGGCGATCGCTAAGGAGACTGTATAATCAATTATAACGTGTTGTAATTTTAATCACAGTTAATTTTTAATTGACGTGGGCGTGTTACTAAACCAGCACTAACTGCAAAATTATATAACAATAAATAGACGCGAAATGTATAATTTAGCCGCACTTTTCTTTTACACCACTATCATTCCGAGGTTATTTTTATTGCCACCGCAGGCCGACACATTTATTAATTAATATTTTGCTTCTAAAAACCTGTTATGAAATTTACTACTTCCGTCAAATGTACAAGCGATATTTTTAGCTGCGCGTGATACTTTGATTGTTATGTGGGTTTTGTTCATTTCCAATGTCGACCAATCACGCTGCAAATGGCTCAAAATATTAATTCTCAACTTTATAGTTACAAGTAATGTGAATGCGCAAGTATTTTATTAACATAAAACTAATGTTTTTATAATGCCGGACGTTTAATGTGAGCATCAATATTCTTCTTTTTTTAATGATAAACAAAGCAATATAATATATATCCGATTCACTCCAGTTGTGATTCTGAGCAGGTTTTACATGCACATTCCTTTAACAATTGGTAACAGAACAAAATACTAAGGTTAGAGTAAAATTTGACAGTTGATTATTCTTCATTCATCAAGTGAATCAAAGTTGTTGAAAATAAAATAACTAAGTATTCCAGTCCAGAAATATGCCGAAAATAGGTTTTCTTTAGCTGTATTACTTTCTACAGGTTGTAAAATGCAAATGTAATTTTGACATCAGTAACTTTTTTGAACTAAAAATTTGGTACACTGATATAAATATTCGTATTCAAAATCTGCTCAGAATAACAAATAGATTGAATGATTTATATTATGTGTGATGTGTTGAAGCAATGCAATAATTATTTCATTGGAGACATTTATATCCTTCATCTGTGTATTAGGATAAACGTGTTATTTAAATCATTCAGACCCTCATACGTTCTTCATTAAGAAAAACCCCATGAAAATCTAGTATTCTTCATCTCTCAATAAACGCGAAATAATTTAAGATAGAAAGAAACCTATCCATTGAGGGAAAGTGGATTAAATGCTTAGGATTTTTAGATACGCAGATACGTCATGCATTGATACTATCTACATACAGGCTATGGTACTTTAATCATCACTTTCTTCTTCATTCTTCAATAATATCTACTAATAACAAAGTGAATCGATTATTTGGAACATTTCTTCAATTTCTGATCTGAAACTTCAATTTCATTGACAGTAAGTATCGCGTGTCACTCAAATAGCCGCAGTTGAAACTCCATTTATCATAAAAATATGTTAATTTAAAATTTTTCCTAGATGATGACAAATTCTTGGCAATTAATTTCATAAAAAACAACAAGTCCAAAATGACTTAAAACTGTGTGTAGCCACTCTATAATTCTTAGCACTAGGGGGGAAACTGCCAACCAGTTCATTACAATCTAAAATAGATTTACGACAAGCAATCAAACATTCGGTTACCTAGAGAAGGACACGGACGCGGATCTACTCAGAAAGCGTCGGAGTTTTTCCAAAATACGTTCTAAATAAGTAATTACTATTACACGGGTGTCACAGGATTTTATCGTCGCTGAGAAAGACAACTGGAATTCCCTAATCCAGAAGGGAACGACCTTAGCAAAACTGGAGTAGTTGAAGTTGACAAAGCTGCGGACTTACCACCTGTCAAAGTTTAACTTATTCATAAAATCAAGTGCATATAGCACTACAGATCACAGACAAACAACAACATAATATATTGAATTCCCACAACACCACAGAAAGTATCCAGCAGCAGCCGGCACTGTTGACCATGCATTTATTACTAGAGAAAGAACACCTCAAGGTGGTATCACTATACTTTATTAATTTTATTAGGCTGGCCACAATGCGACCAGTCTATTGACAATACTTAAGGGTAGCTTGAGCTGGTGTCCGTGCAGCGAACACTTGAACAACACACAATATACACTCACATGCAAGAACTACAAGTTCTGCAGAAGCTATCTAGACAAGAGATACTTGTTTCAAGGTGTTAACAATACTGACTTGCAGGCAGAGCAAGCCTGTAGCTTGAAGTAGTAAGGTTCAGAGGGCTTCCTTCGTATTTGGGGAAAGATGAAATGTTCGTCGAGACGGTAAAAGTACGCCTATTAGAATTTTGGTCTGCGGTACGAGAGACCCGCGAAGATGTTCGTCAGAATGCCAGAAACTAGGGAGTTCAGACCTGGGGCAGAAGAAAAATCGAGATTTTATTGTTTTGCTTGTACGAAGATTCTGACATCCACAGTCGTTAATTAGCATCTTGCGGATGACAACGTATTTTAAAATGTCGAAGTTTTTATTGTCACTTCGGGTAAGGCCGACTAAATGGCGTTGTAGTACAAGCAGTGGAGTTGGCTTTTGTTTCCGGACCAGAAAATCTGGGTTCAAAGCAACGGCCTTCACTGTGATTCCTCAATCCGGCTTTGGAAAATGTGGTGTCTTAAGGCCTAAAACCTCCTCAAAGACAAGCAACCGATTCCCCTGCAGTGAGGATGTTAACAAGGCTGACGATGAATAGCACAAAATAAATTCACTTAATCGCAGGCGTATAACGCGAGCGCTGCATTCGTATGTCCGTCTCTGTGGCCAGCCGTTGCTTTTCTAAAATTCTATGTTTCAAATTTCCGAAAACGAAGAGACAATGAATATATATATACCATGTGCCAGATAGCCTGTTCCCTCAAGATGTTATTCGGAACTGAGGGAACGAACCGACGATATTCCTCATTTGCAAATTACGACAAGGGAAACTAAAATATCGCCTCTTCCATGAAGGCGGGTGCGAAAACCTGGCGATACCTTTAAAATGTTAAATAACAACAAACTCATGTGATCTTGAGCTGCTGATGGCGGCTTGGATAAGACTTTGGTATTTTTCTTAAACTGAACCCAGAAAGCAATCTAGTCTGTCACTTCATCATTATTTCTTTAATTTTAACTTTGACAATTGGAATTTGCTCGTACTTGTTGCACTGGAAGAGAATACCGAACGTGAGGAGTGTTGAAATTACATTCTGTCATGAGCTTGTCCTTCCATGATCACCTCCCTCTCTTGGGCCTAAACCTCCTCTAAACGGTTACCATCCAACAAAAGGTGACAAAGGTCACATATTTTCTGTTCAAGATTACACAACTCGCCATGCAGCCTCTCCAAGTTGACCAATTCAGATTGAATGGTGTCCAGATCTGGTGCTTGGGCCACTGCATCTTCCAGAAGTTGATTGTACAACCGTTTAAAAACCCTAGGTACTGATATGCGGGTGTTTTCAGTCTATCGATCATTTCCGCCACAAGGTTACTACAAATGTTAAAGAACAAGTGACTTTCCGTTTCATGTATTAGCTAGAATTCAGATATTTTACACAACAGTTCGTATTGTTTATTAGATTACCCTCACACTTGTATGTTCTTTTTCAATAAGAAACACAACATAGAAAGCTAACTCCGTCTATGCATACTAACCAGCAAGTTATTCAGCTGGCATTGAACTATTTGAACCCAAACTAGCAAATCTCTAAGCTCTTCAACAATTTGGGGTTGCGGCTGGAAGTTTTTCAAGAGCCGTTGTAGTTGATCCCTACATGCTCGATGGGATTTAAGCAGGAAAAGCGCTCTGGTACCAGCAGATGTCGAATATTTAGCTTCACTCATACTTCTTCTACCAGAGGCCCAGTTGCTCTACATAGACAATGACAGTCATGGTAAGAGGAAGAACCACCACTCACTTGCAAAACAGCATATAGCACATTTCACACAAATTGAGATTCATTTGCAAACAGTACAAATTTCCATTCCTCTCGCCAATGGACTCATTCTTTCATGCATTCTAATACTTGACGTTTATAAATGTATAGTCCTCTTATGTGGGTAAGGAAATTGTAGTTTCCGTATCATATAGTAATTTGGGATTAAGACTTCTACAGGTACTAAGTCATGCTTCTTGTCCGCGATGCTTCTTACATTTATGAAATCCTTTGATTTGTGTAGTTCTGTGGATTATTTATTGTACTCCTTCAGGACGTACTTCGAAACATAAATTATATAGTTATAGGGCCAGATTATTTTATTGAAGCGTTTACACTTGTGAAGGGATGAAGGGTTGTAGGATAAGATGTGAATGGAGTAGCCAGGCCTAACTATCTCTTAAGTACATCATGACAGTCGTAAGTGGGGTTGGAAGTCCCCATAAATGCACAGCGACGCCTATAATTGGCCTAACGGCTGTTGGCTGAGTGCGAAATAAATAAATAAATAAATAAATAAAAGACATTTTTAGCCTTTGTCTGTTCACAAATGAGTACACTTCAGATTTCAAAAGTATATTAAAAAAAACGAATAAAGTACAGAGCTATATATACGATTAAATTGTATCATCCGTTGCTATACGATCTAATCTACAATTTGCATAAGTGCAAAACACAACGCTTGCAAGAATTCCTTGCCTGTAAACAGTGTGGATTGAAGCTTGACCTAATGATACCATATTAATGCTGAGAGTGGCACACGTCTAGCGTAATTGCTTCATATCGTGAACTAGTTTTGCAGTCTAATTTGTTTCAGCACAATTTCACCCAGTTGTCTATTTTATGGGCAAACAGAAGTTTTAACACTTTTCCTAAAGATACTCATATATTTGTTTTCCCCTCGAATTGTCTGATGGAGTTGTAATTCCAGGTTGGCCACTCGTAAGTTTTTTAACACAATCCCACTTTCCTGTTAGCGATTGACTCTGCGACTTCAACAATTTGCTAAAAATTGGCTACTCCATTTTTTTACTTTCTAAAGTGAATCATTTAGATTTGGTAGTTTCCCACATTGGTTTCTTGTGCAGCGACACGGAATGCAGCAAGTTGAGACTGAATTATGATGACCAGCTTGTGGGCAGCAAGACGCAACTATTATTACACTGCATTTATGATGGTATTATCAAATAAAAAATCAAATTATGTATTGTAATTGTCTATAATCTTATGTGTACTTATAATAATATAAAATACTTGTAATTATACAAATGATTTATATCAGGATCTGGGAGTTACTTTATGTAAAGAGTTTATATTTCTAAAACAAGTAGAAAAAATTGTAGTATATCCGCTGAATAACCTACGAACCTTCTAATAAACTCGGCAGAATAAAAAACTATGTCATAAAACAGTTTGATGTCAATAACTTTTAATTAAATTTCATGGGGATCTCAACGTGAACCTGTCCAAAACAACATCAAGAAATGTGTACATATAGATTTGGAATATGCATAATCAAATTAGACACACACGTTTACGTATGTTCTACGTTTATGTGCAGCTAAGATAAACGTAAAAGAGCAATAATAACCTTGACGGTCGTAAAATGCTGTAGTGATTTTAGTCAGACATAAAAATCAGTAACTTTTATTGTTAATTTAATGAAAATTAATCAATTTAACCGTGAACAACACTGAACTATAATAACTTACGATGAAGTATGTATAATTGCTTTGCCATATATAGGTGGTTAGCATTTTAAACCACTTGCTTAATGGATCATCAATGAACTGCATCAAATGTCAGAATTATTAATTAAAAAGATCAACTTTAATTGAACAACAATTAATGTGGATTTTGTACAAATTGAGCTACATTCATAGAATGGCGTTAAGTATTTAAGAACATCTTGCAGGTCTTCAATTATTTTTCTCTTACTTTCCCGTTGCCCAAGCTTTAAAAAAACCATTCTGACAGAAGACAGCAGGGAATGCTTTTCGTATAATTTATAATTTACAAAAATTCTATGAAGTTCTGTAAGTTATGAGAAAAATGAAACTGTCTGCATGTATTTTGATTAAAAACTAAGGAAGAACGTTATTAACAATCCAACAAGAAATTAAAAACGGGTAGCTAGTAGCCTAGAGAATTTTTGTAACATAGCAGCTGCAGAAAATCAACTACGTGGAAGCAAAAGTAAGTTAAAAATAGAAGCACAACATGCATAGAAAAGGAAAAATGTAGCAACATAAATATAGCGACATAACAGACGCTTTATGGAGAATGAAAACGGGTAACAAGAATCAGTAGTTTTGAACCTAAAAGAAGTGCCGCTTCAACAAAGATAACCACCATCGCACCCCGTTTCAGCTATGCAGGCCTCATCAGGGCCCACCTGTGGACCACTCTGGGGACCGGTGTAGGGGAGAGCGAACCTGCAGAGAGGTGGTCAACCTTAATGGAAAATCAGTGCAAGCTAGTATTCATAGGAAGCTAAGCAATTTAATCATTTTGTAGTGAATTATTGCTGGGATACAGTGGGGTGTTTTGCCGAGTGTTAAAACTTCTGTTTGCCTATGAAATAAACATTTCGGTGAAATTGTGCGGAAACAAATTAGACCGCAAAACTAGTTCACAATGTGTAACAATTACGGTGGACGTGTGCCATTCTCATCATTAATATGGTATCATTAGGTAAAGTTTCAATACACATTGTTTGCCAGCAACGAGTTTTATGCAAGCGTTGTGTTTTGCACTTATGCAAATAGTCGGTTATTAGATTTGAATAGCAACCCACGACACAATATCATTGAAACGTGTGTTAAAAAAACAGGCCTTGGAAAGAAAGATAAAAAGTCTAGTCATGTCTTAACTTAAGTCTATAGGTGAATGTCAGATTGAATTTTGTTTATGAAAACATTTGTCACTTTGACAGGCATAATTTTACACTGCATTAAGTTTGCTTGTATCAAGCAAAAATGAAAATAAGATGGCTTTTACACAACAACCACGAGTGTATTAATCATAACAGCCAATAAAATAGTAATTTATCTACGACAGTGTGTAAAATTGCCTTTTAGTTGGCAGTTTTAAGTTTTAATTCTACCCCACTCGTGCCTAAAGAGTAATTATACGCACTTGCATCGTAAATTACTATTACGATACAAGCTACACTTTAGTCACGAGTGGGGTAGAGTTAAAACGCGAGTGAGCGAGCGTTTTAAGCCCCGCGGGTGACTAAAGATGCTTTACGCATGTGTATCGTACAATATTTTATCTATGATAGAATCTAGAAAACACGGTAAATATAAAAAAATTAAATGCAAATTAGGATTACCAGCAACCGGTCGTAATTTTGCGTGTTTTAAAAATTTTAAAACACGTTGCTACTGACAACGTTCCTAATGAAATATTTTAAACGCGTTACTACTGGCGACGTAAACTAATGAAAGCATGTTATTAAACAGTCGTTTTACAAACTTAAAACTGCCAACTAAAAGACAATTTTACACACTGCCGTAGATAAATTATTTTTATTAAGTGTATTGTATATTTTTAGGAAAATAGTTCAAGATCAAGATGTAATTTAGTTTTCTCTGACTTATGGTAGTTCATTTGCTTCAGTGGGTATGTATCAAGTTATGGCAATTGCGAATGAGTTTTCTTTAAACATACGATATATAAAGCTATATACTCTATTTGATTTTTTTACTTTTGAACTCTGAAGTGTATTCATTTGTGAACAGATAAAGGCTAAAAATGTCTTAAGGGGTAGTTAAGCCTGACTAATTTATTGCCACCTTATCCGACAACTCTTCATCTCTTTACCAAGTGTAATCCGCTTCAGTAAAATAGTCTGGTCCTATAACTATACATTTTATGTTCCGAAGTGCGTCCTGAACGAGCGCAAGGAATAGTCCACGGAACTACACAAAATCAAAGGCTGACATAAATTCAAATCAGTTACCACTATAAAAGAAATTTGACAATAGTGTGGAGCAAATTATTATAAAAGTTCAAACATAAATCATTACATAAATAAATGTATTCTATGTGGGGCTAATAAAATTATCCTGTCAGAATTTAGATATTTTGATAGATGTAAAATCTTGCAATTCCTTTATAGATTTTTTTCAGTTTTTATCATGATAATAAAAAGAAGTGGAATGGTATCTTTAGATAATGTTTAACATTATTTTTACCAACATTTGATCCTATAAATGCAAATTAAAATAGCATCTTACAGGCGACTTCATATTCGCCGGAAAATATGATGCATACTGCTGGCTACCTCGAACAATCCTTTCACGGTCCTTGAAGCTTAAACTCTGATGTTAATCGCAGCAGCCCTTGCCTGCAAAAAGCAGAAACTCCACATTGAGCCCTGCTAAATGGCCCGTTGTCGTTTCCGCCCTTTACAAAGAATTTCTGGTCAGTTGGCTCGGCGTTATAGAAAAATGCCCGAGTTTAAAAAGAAAAGACCATCAAAGTAACAAATTCGAGCCATCAACTGCGTGGAAGTTTTCTTCTTCGATTCTTATCTGTTTTCCAAGGCACCCTCATCTGCAAAAACAACTCGCCGGAGTACATAAAGTGACCGGCGCTCGTCTCTCTCTCTCTGGCCGCAGCCCTGACCGCCCGAGATGAAGATGGCAGAGGTGGAACAGCTTTTTCAATGGAATTATGTATTTGCAGGGGATCGCGAGGGTCCCCTGACCCACCCTGAGGTTATGTTTGGAAATTCAGAAGGGTCAGTGAGACGATGAGCCACACATTATAGGGCTACGTGCTGTAGATTGTTGCTGTTTTGCTACCACTTAGGCTGCACAAGAAACGAGGCCTTTGTAATATCTGGGCAACGCAAGTACACCTGGCCATATAATATAATTTTAAGCAAACTACATATTTCTCTTCACTCTTGCGAAATATGGAAAACAAATATTTTAAGGGTTTGAAAAATAATGTTAACATTATAGGTAATAAAAAACAGCATCAATTGCAATCTATTTCTATCTAATTCTTCTGAATATAATTATAATAAAAAATGCCAAACATATTAAGTAGGTGGATTAACAAATTTTGTAAAAACAGAAGATCTTTAACCAATATAGCGGCCATTACTATAATAAATAATATTCTGGGTCAAATTGCTGACATTTAAATGTCCATGAATTTAGAATACTACCAATTTCAATTTCTAAGGTTTAATCTGTGTATATTCCGTCATCTACCCAATCAAACTTCTTGAAAACTTTATCTAGGGCAATAATTTTGAAGATCGGATATAGCCCTGTCGAACACCACTTTCTATAAGTATTGATTTTAATGGTAATTTGTTAGACTGTATTGGTAAAGTTGCTTTTTTGTATGTGGTTCTAGTTAAAGCCGCCAATTTGGAATCTAAGCAACAATCGTCTAATGCTTCAAATATATTTTTTAGTTTAATATTCTTAATCGTTTACATATCACATATTACCGCTCATTATATACAATATGTTTATTGAAAAACTCCATAAGGGGCGGCTGTGGAAATTCAAACGTATGAATAATATGTTGGTGGCACTGTAAGTCTATTTCAAATTCGAGGTTAGCAGGTTAGGTTTTGCGTCAGTTTGTGTCAGAACTGACGCAAAAAAGTCCATAGGGGTAGGTTATGTTTTGCGTCAGTTCTGACACAAACTGACGCAAAACATAACCTAATCCTTATGGACTTTTTTAATGAACATATTGTACATATAAAAAATCTAAAACTCATAAAACTATTGTATTTTTCACTGAAAACATAGATGTTATATGAAACGATTTGGAGCATTTTTTTAAGGGCTGATTACCTGAGTATATTATTACCTTATTTATTGAACCGATGTCGAAATTGATCAAATGATAGAATTTTTAACATTTGCTGTAGTTTATAAAATAAATACACATTGAAACATTTTAAAATTGTTTGATTTTCTGAATATAACGGTCTTTATTAATCTAAAGAGCTGCAAAGGTTTCCTAATGATTCTCGGTAGGTATTTCTTGTTACTGCTGCAATTAGCAGTTCTTCCGTAGCTAATAACTACTAGGGACTAACTGAACCACATTCTTGTATCATTATGAAGTTGATCGGTTCGTTTATATTTAGTTCTTTTAGATCGATTTAATTCCTTGCATTCTTTAGTTTTTAAACATGTATTGTTGAGATATGATATCAAACTGGAAAATATTTATATGAACTCATGCTAAAGTTATCCTCACATCAAAGTTATACGTGTCTAAGGACGGGTTGAACGTGACGAATAAAGAATTATTACACTTCCACATACAGAGTAATAAAACTCGTTTTTAGAAGTTAGAAATTAGTTGGAATATTTAATGTAATCAAGGAAAAATGTGTTACATATTGTATGTACAAATTGTATGTATTGGGTGGATTTGTATTTATGGGTGTATTTGTATTTATTCAACCTTTTGTTAACTAAACTTTATATAGCAAAAAGGAAACTAACAAGTATCGGCTCTGAGCAGAGACTAAATAGAGCGGAATTACATCTATGGAAAATAGTTTTGCAAACTGTAACACCGCACACCCTTATACGATTAAATATATCCTACGTTTGATTTATTTTTGTATATTGTGATGGAACACTGCCCATAAAAATTCTGATTTTCTAATTAACTAAATCCATAAGGTCAACATGAGCACAGAATTAAATATTTTATCTATTGCAAGATAATCAGTACTTTACATTAATAAGTGCACTTGATGTGAGCACGTGAGCAGCAGTAACTAATAATTTGAGAAACAGAGTTTCAGATATGATAAATGTTCGGAAGGGCTAATACAATTTAATTTGTAACTGACGGAATTGAGCTTATTAATGTCAGACATAATGTGACTGGAATAATACAAAATGATTTGTTAAATACAGAAAGAATATGAGCGTTATGTAGTAAAACTGTATAAGCCTGCAAAACGCAAATTAGCTGAAAGGTAAACGAAACAGTGCCAGTGCTATGAAAAAGGAAGGTAACCCATCGAAAGATAATTAGTGAGACGTTAAATTTACTCCAAGGGTATCAGTGCAGTATAAACAAAAGTTATTTAAAAGCAGAGCATGTGTTGTAAAAATTATTCCAAGAAAAATACAGTATTAGTGGTTAGGCAAAGACATGGCATCAAAACTGTAGTCCATAAGGTTAAACATGTTACCAATCCTAATTTCCTTTATAAACATTTGAAAATCTAGTTGCTAAGATACCTGACTGTCAATTTTTATTAATAACTAAACAAGCTTGAAAATTGTGTGTTGGAGCCACATTGAGCTCCTCAATTATCATGTAAAATCATAAATAAAAAAGATCTTAGTTATACCAATTGTGGTTAAAGTTATTCACGAGTGTCCTGTGCATCTGTGTGTGTAAATTTCCAGGTGTTAAAAGGTCCAAGTGAAGCAGATAAGCCAGCAGAGAAATTCGTCCAAGTGCGATTGACTTCGGGGCCCATTTTCTTATTCAGGCAGCTTCGTCCAGCAAGAATAGCGCCTGTTACGTGTGGGGCGGACTTCCAGAGACCAGTACGTGCAGAAATTCCGCCCAAAAAGCCATTCACAAGTGCATTATTCCCGTGGCGTCATTTTGGGGAGAGCTATCCAGCGTCCGAGAAGCCTCCGATTAAGGTAGAATTTCACAGGGAAAGCTGTAGGTCCATTATTTTTGGACTTCAGCAAGTTCAGAGTGTCTACGAGGTGAAGAGCTATATTCCAGTGGTCCAGAGGCGTCCAGTTTCCAGAAATTTAGGTAGCGCCCCTTGAAAATGCGAAATGTCGCGTCATTTTTCAGTTTTGTGCCGGATATAAAACAAACGCGCTCGAGCGTCGATTGCTATGTCACAGCTAGAAACAAAACGAACTTAGCAGTTGCTAGATCACAGTAATAAATATTTACCTGGCGCGTCTTTGCCATTTTGGTGTTTTCTTACGATCACAGTTCATTTTGTTGCCGAGTCAAATTTATAGGCCAGCTAATTTATTTTATATTTAAATCGCCTATTTATTATTACGAGGAGGGTTATTACAATATATCTATAATGATAATTGTCTCTATTTTGGGCAGCCCCACGTTGTACTTCTTTGTGATCCTAATTGTCATTGTATTCCAATCTTGAGAGAATATCATCTTCGTTTCCTGTAGAAAGTTTTAATCGAAAATCGCTGCGGTTGTCTCTGATTTTATATTTTGAAAACATGGCCAAACAGTGTGTACATCTTCTTCCTCTTAATGTAGATGTTCGTATGATGGCCGGAGAGCGTTCGATGTTTCCAATGTACGGGTGTGGGGCTCGAACCCACTACCTACCGACTGCTGGCGCAAGCACTCTGCCAGCCGGCCACACGCTCCCAGATTGGGAGTCCCATATGACTCTAACGATTAGCATTGCCTCATTGGGCAAACGTCCGTTCATGCTCCGCAGAAGTATGGCAACTAAACCCACCTTTAACTGAAGTTAATGTGGAGCTATTCCCGATGGTGTCTGTTTAGGAAGGAACCCAATGGTAAAGCGCACCCTGCGGTCCGTACTGTAGTATCTCACATACTCATTCAGCAAAAATGTGCATCACCCTGCCCTTTAAAGCAAATGTGTGTTCATTCTTTACTATAAGTGACATTTTTTTTATTTTGAGCTGAATATATGCAGTGTAAATAAACATTGAGTTATAGCATCAGTGTCTGCTTTTTATTTATTTCTTTGTGGGAAAGGTTATGTTGTTTAGCGATTTACACCAAGAACAGAATATCTGCTGGTAAAACTTTGCTACACTTTTAGACAATTCCTGAAACACGGTGTTTGTTTTTGTGAACATTTATTGCATATTTTAATATATTTTCTGGCACAGAAATTCCACGTGTAGCAGATTGCCGTTGGATGGCGCTGAAGGACGTAAGTTCTGGTGACGATGCGGCTTGACGCACCCACGAAATTTCACTGGCTTTTACTTGTATGCTTCTGCATTTTAATATTGTTCTTAAATATGAACCCTTGGAACGTTAACCCTTTTTCTTAAAAGTAAAATGGGGTAGTAATCCACAAGATTAATGTTTTTTCCATTTCAACAGCATTATCGGAAGAACTACTACTGATACTTCGAACGAAGGTAAAAATCTATGGTTATAAGCACTGTCTACGGTAGGGAACGAGGAGTAGTTTCAAACGTAAGTTACTCTTTTTAGTCACAACAAAACTTGGCTCAGTTTTATGATAATATTTCTAGCTGGTTCAATTCCCAGTTTGATTTTGTTGCTACCATCACAATGATAATGAATTTCGTTACTTTTGTTAATACTTTATCATGCATTTCTAGTCAAGTGTAATGGATTGGATATACGTAAGAAGATTAAGTTAATTTATTAATGCAAGACAGTATCTGATATTATATTAAAGACATTGATTAAAATATTTCACTATTAGATTTACAAAGATGAATTTGGGTATAATGAAGGAATATCAGAATTATTATCATGTATTTTGTAAAATAACGGAATAATTTGAATTCAGATTAACAAGAAAAAATAAGAAACAGAAGGTTCTAAAATGATTTAAAAGTCACCTGAAATATAGTGGGAGATATTAATTTTTATGTACACAATATCAATTTTTGATAAAAAAAAACCTGTAATAATTTTGTAAAACGCTGAAATTTTGAAAATAATCTTTTTTATAGTGCGTTTTCTTAATCCATTTTGGTGTGTGAAAGGGTTTAATAGTGATTGAAGTGAAGAGAAGAGAAGCGGTGTAAATTTTAAAAATAAAAAGAATATAATGAAGATATGGAGAAGACGTGTATGGTAGGAAGAACATAATTTAAAATACTACAGGCTATTGAAGTAATTTCTGAAATTGGATGTTGAACTGAGTCTGTTGTCGAATAATTACATCTTGTGAATTGGATAGCGTCAGTTGTATTTACTGGGAATAGAAGACGGCAGGATTTTTTTGGAGTAACAGTCTTTGGAATTGGAAGTGGTTTTTCATCTGGTGGAGTTAAACTTGGCTGCACTTTTGTTGGAGTGACGTTTTGAGATTGGCACTAGTTGAGATGACGTCCTGCAGCTTCTGACAGATCGGGATTTGTGTGATTTGGATTGTCAACATCTTGTTTGGAAAGGATAGTGTCTTCACTGCTGGAGGATTTTGTCGAGGTTCATGTTGCTGAACTGTATGCTGATTGAGAGTTGGAAGGAGGCATTTCCGAAGCTGCAGTTCTTGAAAGTAGGCTGAGCTTGTACTGGGGTTACTCGGTAGATGGTATACATTTGGATCTCCTAAGAGGCGGATTGAGTTCTTTGGACGAACTGCAGTCACAGGTATTTATTGAGCAAACTAAAATAAACAGTAAATGAGTGAAGTTTGGTAATTAATAAAAGGACTATTTACTATTTCATTTTTATTGAATGACATGTATTTTAACAAGGAGGTATTTGCAATTGATATTCCATGTACAGGCGTGTTCATTAAAGTGTTGTACAGTATTTGTGCTTTGTGAATATATATTCAATACAAAAAGTTCAATAAAATGTTATACAGGGACGGCCATAATCAAGTACCCGATTTTAAGTAGCGGCCGTGTACAATGCAAGGATATAAAAAGCAAAAAAGTATGGGTAGGACATTTATTTGTATTTAAAGTTTAAGCCTAAACTCAATTAAAGATGATGTCAGTCAAATGACCGCCTCTAACTGCGATGCACATCTGAGCTCTTTTTACGGCATGTTCCATAACTCGAGTCAAGTCATTTGACGGATATTATGTTTCAGCTGCTGTAGCGTCTGAAGGTTATTGGCGTATACCTTTCCTTTGAGATAGCCCCATAAGAAGAAATCAGGAACCGAAAGATCTGGCGATCTCGAAGGCCACGCTAAGTCGCCAAATCGAGAAATTAACCGCGCAGGGAACATGTTGCGCAACATGACCATTATCTCTCTGGATGTGTGCGCAGTCGCACCATCCTGTTGCAACCGCATATCCTCCAGTCCTAGGACTTCCAACTGAGGTGACAAAAAGTTATTCGGCATTGCTCTATAGCGCTCTCCGTTGACCGTAACAGCAGTGCCTTCATTGTCCTCAAAGAAATATGGACCAATTACACCTTGGGCAAAGACGCCGCACCAAACAGCGACTCGTGAAGGGTGTAGTGGTCTTTCCTGAAGAATACGAGGGTTTTCTGTACCCCAGTAGCGGTAATTCTGCTATTTGCAAATCCACTTAAGTGAAAATGAGCTTCGTCGGTCATAATCAGTTTATGTGGAAAATCGTCAATATTGTCGTTAAGGTTTAGGAGACTGTGACAGTATTGCAGGCGTTGTTGATGGTCTCTGGGAAGAAGCTGCTGTGCCACCTGGATTTTGTATGGAAATGCGTGCAAATCTAACTTCAAAATTCGCCTCAGGGACGTCCGAGACATGCCCAATTGTGTGGCGCGTCTTTCTGTCGACGTTCTTGGATCCTCTGCAATGCTTTCTCTTACACGCCGGATATTTTCAATTGAGCGTCCTGTTCGTGGTCGTCCAATATGCTTTGCATCAGCCGTTGTCCCACTACGCCGAAATTGTTGACATAAACGGCGTATTGTCTTTCCAGTTGGAGCAGGACGGTGAGGATAATTTCGGCGAAAATTTCGCTGTGTTGAAATAACCGATTCATTGTTTTTAATAAATAAAATTACTATTTCTGCACGTTCCTCTAGTGTGTATCGATTCATAATAAAACTTGAATATGTGCACTGGAGAAATGTCAAAAGTAAACTAACAAAAGCTGTCAGATAAAACAATTACGAACGCTTCAAATCGGGTACTTGATTATGGCCGTCCCTGTATATGCAAATATTTTGAAAGTATACAACCAGGTTAAATATACAGTGCGAGCCTTTGTTGAGTAAAAACACAACTACCAATGAACTTATAACTGTCTATGTACAACACATTTTTGAACACGACTGTACATGTTTTAAAGTGACACTGACGTTCATTGGGGTTGTCACAAAAAATTGACATAGGTTCTCATTAAACTTCAAAAATAATAAACAATCTTGATATTGCGTGAACCAACTTGTTTTGGGAGAATCATGTTCTACTGAGTGAGCAAAATTTAATAACTAAATATTAATGATTTATAAATAATGGGCATAAGAAGTACTTGAGTTCATCTTAATTGAGAATTTATTTAAAACTAAAATAGAATTCGTACAGTCAAATGTGACATATAAATAACATCAAATAATTGTCGTAATGTAAAATAATTACATATCAAACTAATATTGGAGTGTAGTCAATCAGTGAAAACCTGCAAGCCAAAGATAATTTGGAACAATTTTCTAGGTTGAACAGCCTCAGATTTTTTGGTGTTCCCGAAGTTCAAAATGAATCGACCGATGACACGATAATACAGATTTGTAAAAAAGCTTGGAATTGAAATAACTCGCTCCATGATAGACATTAGTCATAGATTGCGGGGTAGGTCATCTTATCATAGACCTATAATCGTCAAATTTCTTTCAAGGAATACAAAAAAATCTGTATATAATAAGAAAAAGCTGTTAGAGGGTACAAACATCACTATCAGGGAAGATCTAACTAGACGTCGTACGCAGCTACTTCAAGCTGCAATAAAAAAGTATGGTTCGAAAAATGTGTGGTCCTGTGATGACAAAATTCTGGCGAAAACCGAAGGCGGCATTAAAAGGATAAATTTTACGGATTTCGGTGAAAATCTGATGTCGGCGAACCCAATGCATCTTAGTAACTTATCGTTTAATTTTTTTATCTGAATAGTTATTTTTGTTATCTAAATATTTTTGTTTGTTTTACTTTGTGATTTTTGTTTGTATACATTATATTTAATTTTTAATTTTAGATGACTTCCGGATCCCGTTCGATCAAAGCTGGCCATATTAATATTCGATCACTCGTTCCAAAATTTAATGAAATAAGGAGTGCCATTCTGGAATCCGATTATGACATTTTTGCAATTAGTGAAACATGGTTAACACAAGTTACAGATAATGCAACCATTGCTATTGATAATTATCATCTGATTCGAAAAGACCGTGGTTTATTTTCGTAAATGTTTTAATTTCAAAATTATTGCTACTAATGATAATATAGAGCAAATGTGGTTGGAACTTAGGGTGCACAATTTAAATATAGTTGTAGGAGTAGTTTATAGACCGCCCTCGTTAAACTACAAAGCATTTTGTAACGAAATTGAACAGTCACTTGCTGTGTGTACAGTTATATTTGATCAGTTAGTTTGCCTTGGTGACATTAATATAAATATTTTAAAATTATACAATCCTGATACTATTTATTTTAATTCTATGATTGAAACTTTAAATATTAATGAGCCGACACGAACTCAAAACAATAGTGAATGTCTTCTTGATGTTATCTTAGTTTCTGATCTCAGTTTGGTGACCTCTTCAGGGGTAGGCCTTCAGCATCTTTCGGACCATGAATTAATTTATTGTAATTTAGCTATATCTAAACCTACAGTGAAACCAAGATATCGAACGTTTAGGTGTTTCAAAAATTTCGATTATTCGCTGTTCTATCGTGAGCTATGTCAAATTCAATTTCATCTAATTTATGAAATGGTAGATGTGGATGATTAAGTACAATTTGTTACTTCTAAAATACTTTCATTATTGGACGAACATGCTCCTGTTAAAACAGTTAGAATTACGAAGAAAAGAGCTCCGTGGATTACGGAGAATGTTAAACTGCTTATGTCTTTACGAAATAAAGCCAAATTAAAATCCAGCTCATTGGAACTATTACAAATCTCTCCGACACTTTACTACACGTATTATTAACAATGAGAAAAGGGCTTATTTGGAATTTATAGCACGTAATAGATCCTCAAAAACGTTATGGAGTGAATTAAAGTCTTTGCAGATTGCCAGCGATACTAACATTGCTATAGCCGCTGAGTTTTCTGACCCTGATAAGATAAATTACTTTTTTATTAATTCAGTTCCAACCACTAACAATGACAACACTGATATTATGGAATTTTATCATAATAACAAAGTGGTTGACAACATAACTGATTTTGATTTCGCTTTCGTCGACGATAATATTGTCACATCAATTATCAATAACCTTAAAAGTAACAGTACGGGTTCAGATGGTATCAACTTGCAGATTATTAGATATTGCTGTCCAATAATTATTCCTTACATTACCCACATTATAAATTCTTGTTTTGCCACGCGTAAATTTCCCACTATTTGGAAGAATGCCAGGATTACTCCAATACCAAAAAAATCAAATCCCACTGAAATGACAGATTTGCGACCTATCAGCATTCTTCCGACATTATCTAAAATTTTAGAAAGAATTGTCGACATGCAATTACGAGCTCATTTAGAATCCTATAGTATACTAGCAAATTGTCAATCAGGTTTTCGTACAGGTTATAGTTGTACTACCGCTTTAGCTAATTTAATCGATGACATTATTACGGCATGTGATCAGGGTAAGGTAGCGGTGTTGGTCTTGTTCGACTTTAGGAAGGCGTTTGATACAATAAATCATCAACTTCTTTGCGCAATATTACATTATATTGGTTTATCAGATAATTCTGTGTCTTTCTTAAAAAATTATTTAAGTGACGGAACAGAAATAGTGAGGTTGGGCGAGATTTGTTCTAGTTCTAATGCTGTTACTCGTGGCGTACCGCAAGGTTCTATCTTAGGCCCACTTTTGTATGTTGTCTACACATCCAATTTTCGTTTATATACTAATTATTGCAATATACATATGTATGCTGATGATACACAGCTATATCACTCTTTCTTTATTGACGACCTTCAACGTGAAGTATTAAACATTAATCAAGATTTGGCTAATATATCTGAAATATCAAATAACATTGTTTAAAATTCAATCCCACAAAATCTGTAGTAGTTTCGTTTGGAAATAGAAAGAATTTACCAACTCTTGAAAGCAATATTAATTTACATATTGATGATCCTGTACTCCCTGTTACTTTGGAAGTTCGTAACTTGGGCCTTCTAGTTGACAGCAATTTGAGATATCAATCGCATGTATCAAACTGCATTAAAAAAGCATATGCGAACTTAAAGCTTATATGCCCGCATAGGCAATGTTTTTCAATAAAGTTAAAATCACTTCTTTGCGAGTCTCTTGTTCTCTCACATTTTTTTTATTGCTGTCAAATATATGGACCATCTCTTACATATGAATCTTCGCAGAGAATACAGAGAGTGCAAAATTCCTGTCTAAGGTTGATTCTCGGGATCAGAAAATTTGATCATGTATCTCATATGTTAACCGATCTTGGCTGGCTCACGATGGCTAACAGACGTCGATTTTTGAGTATGTGTTTCTATCACAAAATTATTACCGAGAAGAGGCCACCATATCTGTATCATAAGATATATGAGGATGTGCATAATATAAACGTTCGATTCAAAGGTACAACTGTCCCACAGAATTGCACTGTTCGAACGTAGTTGTAGTTATCAAATATCAAAGTATTACAATTCCCTACCAGTTGAACTTAAGAAATTGCAGTTATCTTGTTTCAAACCACGATTTCACAAACTTTTAATTGATCGACAATCCTAAGATTAAGGTATACCTACTACTTACATTATCACCTCAAATTAAAGATTTATTTCTAGGATAACATTGCATGGGAGTCATGAGTCATTGCTCATTCTGAATATAATCTTTGTGTTGCTTATAATGTTTATACATTCGCTTATGCTAAAAAAATAATTTTTTAAATTATTTAAATCGTATTTACGATTCTTAATTTAAATTAAGGTCCAGTGGAAGAGCAAGCTTGCGCTTGAACTGCGCCTTGTGATTTCCCTTACCTTTACAGAAATATGTATTGTTTTAAGTGTACACATTTGTATGGTTTTGGGAATAAAGACAATTTATTATTATTATTATTATTATCATCATTAATTAAACCCAGCAACATAAGTCTTTAATACCTTCATCATAAGGAAGCAGGAGTGACTATTGCACAAGATAGTGATTGTTGCAGTTTTGTATCCCCTCTATCTTATTCAGTTTGATCATTTATCCAGTGTTGGATATATGTCTCCTCTCTATACTAGATTTTTTCTAATTTTTAGCGACGGTTTGCCATTTCATTATGAGTCTTTTTTCATCATAGTTACCATATTGTAATTTGTTTGCTCTTTCCAACCTAACACTACTACTTTAATATTTTCACTTTTCATGTAATATTCTGTAGCATACCTTGTGCATCGTCGGCATATCCTTCTCCATCAGCAACTAACTATATGTACATAGCTTCACATAGACAAAGACCTACAAATTCAAATCCAAACAAAAGCAAGTTAACTTTGAGATGCCGACGAGAGCATGTATTGGAATAAGAATCTAAAGTTAGGAAGTGCTCTCAGTGCATCAAACAATATTTCAGTATAAAATTCTAGAAGGAATGCTTGAAATATGACAATACGTTTTAAAATGTTCATCAAGATTAAACAAGTATTCGAAGCTCGCAACTACTGAAAGGTATCGGACGAGTCGCCGCTGGGATTCAACCCTTCTGGCGCTCTTACAAACACTCTAAATGCTCGAAAAGGGTGTTTAGTTATGACAGGGGTAGAAATTCCGCGCTTCACGTTACGAGAGCCCGCCTGAATGTATTCCAAACATTTTTAGCGCTCTTCAAATTTCCGCTTCGTCAATTTATAACAAGTAAATTTAAAAAACCGGGGCTTTTCCCTCTTTCGCATACATTTTATGGCGAAGGTTAGCGCGCATTTGATTCGGCAGAACTTTTGCTTTGAATGATCCTGATGTGATGCTCGGTTTTTGTTATACCTATCGCGCTTTCCGTCTTGGCCAAGACCTTTCAATCTGCTTATTTCTGGAAAATAAAGCAGCCCCGCCAAATTAAAGCAAAAATGCCGCGACTGTCAGTAGCAGAACTGAACACGCTAAACGCGATTCGTAGAAAAAGCTCCGTTTCATGTTCAATGTTTGTGGTTCCATGAAAAATATATTTTCGCTGCTTTCCTTGGCTTTGATACGCGACTCCATTATGATTTTAATATTTAAAGAGATCTGTTTGTGCGATACCAGCCCTAGGAATAAGTAGTATGAAATTTGAAGCGAGCTAGGACTATTAAAACGTCGTTAAAGTTTGCTTTTACAAGTTACTGCACTTATTAAGGTATTATACTCTCTGTACGAGTAGCAAGATTGGCGAGATTAGAAGTTGTTTAAGTTTAATATCAAAAGTTAACTTAAACTCAAACATCGCCTCGTTTCGCTCTACATAATAAATACTAGAAGCTATTGCCAACAACCCCGAATTATCAAACCAAAGCAAATATCTGCAGACTTACTCCGCTAACTGCTCGGCTCGTTATGATTGTTAAAAAAGGCGCCGGCAAACGCTTTTAATTTAGACGCAAAGCCCGAGGGTGTTAATGAAAGTCGAGGGCGGCCTCCTCCAGTTCTTCGGCAGATTAACAATTTTTTGGCCGGTTATTTTTAAGTGAGCGCTTTGTCGAGTTGACACGCTCCGCGGGGCTGACAGTTTGATTGACGATCTGTTTTTAGGAACTTTCGGCGTTTTGTATATTGGAAATAGAATTTAGATCGGGGTGTTGATAAAATGGTACTTTTAAAATAGATCTTTTCGTCATACTGTCAATATCGAGACGTAACACCGGGAACGGCGCGCTTAGGATCTATTAAGACAAAAACGCACCGCAGCGCCCCCTGACGACGCGCAAACGAAAACAACGTCGGAATGATCGACTGATGATAGAGAGTAGGATACGAATGGCCCTGCTCCGAATTCCGCTGTTTCTATTTGAAAATAATTTCATTTAGTTGGAAGACAAATCCATGAAAAATTGATTTATGTAACACTACATGCAGAGAAAAATGTTTGCTTTTACAACTCCCCTAGAGTAATTAATAACATTGTATTCACGATTGTTTTCCATAGTGTAGTCCATATAAATTTGACACTTCCGTCTTTGTAATTATAGCTTTGCTGAAGGTTTAGTTAGGGTTGTGTTGATTTTTTCAATAGATTATTTTTAATGACATGGAGCTTTGTTGCCTGCCAGTGGTTTATAATTATTTTAATTTAAGGATTAAAAATAATGCGATGGTTTTGTGCTCCAGAAACTAATATTAAGTGAATAGTTATATTAAAAGATGGGACCTGCTACCTGTATTGGGATTTACTCGGTCAATAATAATACATTTCCATTAACTTTATATTATTAGGAATCTTAATTCAGAATTGGACTAAAATCACAGAATTTATTTTTATTTGAAAGTGACGACAAGCCGCTTTATTTTCTGTTCATTCTCATAACATGGTACGTAGTTCGATGAAGCAGCGGAGGGATCTACAAACAGCCGCAACGCCTAAGAAATAATATTAAGGTACCTACAATAAAATTAGGGAAGGAAGGGTCGAATTTGGTTGGGCAAGATGGTAACGGACATGAAAAATGGTGCAGCTCTGGCATGTAGACTTTTAATGTGCAGAAGTGAACAGAACAGTAGATTTACAAACTGTGTTAGGAGAAGCTACGTTTGGAATTTAGAGTGACAGATTTATTTTGGAGTGATAAAAGAAGTTAAAAAGTTAATTCTAAAGAAAATATATACTTTAATATTTATTAAGATAATTTGGTATTTTTAAGTATGCCAAATTAATTTAAGAGATGTCAAAATTTAGACAGTATATGAATGTCATAGTACCTAGTATGGGTGGTTAGTGAAAGGATTTTTTTAATTAAATAGCCAACGGTGTATCTTCCATGGAGAATGGAAACACATATTTTTGGCATGTTCCAATAAATTATATTGTATTCAATCAGAACTGCCACGCACCAACAAATGAAGCAGGTGAAAGAGAAAAGGACAACTTCTATGACATACTAGAAAGAACATACGAGTCAACACCAAAACATGACGCTAAAATAATCCTCGGTGACCTAAACGCACAAATAGGTAAGGAAATAGGATATAGATCAACAATAGGCCAGCACAGTAATCATAATACCAGCAATGAAAATGGGTTGAGGCTCATCGATTTTGCAATGGGGAAAAACATGATAATCTCCAGTACTCGTTTCCCACACAAGAAAATACTCAAAGAAACCTGGGCACACCCCAACGGAAACACTCGAAACCAGTTAGATCATATCCTCATAGACAGAAGGCACGCTTCAAGCATTGTAGATGTGAGAAGCTACCGGGGAGCAGACTGCAACTCGGACCACTACCTAGTACAAGGAAAATATAGACAAAGAATAGCAAGCCACAAAAGGAAAGAACAGAAGAACAAAGGCAAGCATATACATGACAATGAGAAACAGGAAGAAGAAAGCCAAACGAAATATGAGCAAAGAATAACAACGTTGCCAAGAGAAATATCAAACACTAACACAAGTATCTAGGAGAAATGGGAGAGTATATTGACAACATTACATACTGCGGCAAACGAAACCATAGGGGAAAAAGCAAAAGCGAAGCGGAACAAATGGTACGATGAAGAGTGTAAGATAGCGCACAAAGACAGAAACGAAGCTAGAGTGAGAATGGCACAAACAAAAACAAGGTCCAGCACAGAAGAGTACCAAAGAAAGAGAAGATATTCCCAAAATCTGTGTAGAAGCAAAAAGAGAAAATTCATGAAAGAAGAAATAGAAAAAATGGAGCAAGAATACAATAAAAAGAACACACGAGGATTCTACCAAAAAGTTAAAAAGCAAAAAGAGGGTTACCAAGCTAGAACAAATATCTGTAAAAATAAAGAAGGCAAATTAATAACAAATGACGATGAAATAATAGAAAGATAAGCATCCCACCAACAACGAGGGAGGAAGCGAAACAACAGGTGAAGAAACTCCAGAACCATAAAGCCTCGGGAGAAGATGGGATAACGTCGCAATTAGTAAAGAACGGAGGGGAAGAATTAAATAACAAATTGCATGAACTAATGCAAAACATATGGACCGAAGAACAAATGCCGAGAGAATGGACACAAGCAATAATCTGCCCCATTTATAAAAAGAAGGGAGACAAATTGGAATGCGCCAATTATAGAGGAATATCCTTACTGGGAGTGGTTTACAAAATCCTAAGTGCAATTATAGCGAACAGAATCAAGCCACACGCCGAAGAAATCCTAGGCGAATACCAATCAGGATTCAGGGAAGGAAGATCGACCACCGATCATATATTCACTATCAGAACAACACTAGAAATATGCTATGAACATAATATAGATATACACCAAATATACATAGATTACAAACAAGCATATGATAGCATAAATAGAAAATACATAGAAGAAACAATGAAAGAATTTGGAATTCCAGAAAAGCTAATTAACTTAGTGAAAATGACAATATCACAAACCAAAAACAGAGTCAGGAACCAAGGAAGCCTCTCCGAACAATTTGAAGTTAAAAAAGGATTAAGACAAGGCGACCCCCTATCCTCAACATTGTTTAACCTAGTGCTAGAAAGGTGCATAAGGAAAATAGAAATAAACCCAAGAGGAAATATATATAATAGAAGCTGCCAATACTTAGCTTTTGCCAACGACGTAGTAATCTTGGCACGATCAGAGCAGGCATTAAAAATAGTCTATAGCGAACTAGAAGAAGAAGCTAATAAAACAGGATTAAAAGTTAACTACGAAAAGACCAAATACATGTTGAACACAAGAAACAGAAGAAGAGAACAAAACAACATCCAAATAGACAATCACACAATGCAGGAAGTCTCGGAATTTAAATACCTAGGAAGCATAATTACAAACAATAACGAAACAAGGGAAGAAATAAAAGTAAGAATAGCGGCATGAAACAAAAGCTATTATGCACTCAAAAGCATATTCCAATCGAGAAGCACATCGAGAAACGCGAAAAAAAGAATATATAAAACAATAATTAAGCCTGTAGTAACATATGGAAGCGAGACGTGGGTGCTAAAAATGGAATAACAGAAAAGCATATGCATGTTTTAAAGGAAAATACTAAAACGAATATATGGACCAGTAAAGGAAGGAGAAGAATGGAGATCTAGAATGAATCATGAATTAAGGAACCTATACGAAGACCAAGACATCGTATCGACAATAAAAACACAAAGAATAAAATGGCTAGGCCACCTAATAAGAATGAAAAACGACAGAGGTCCAAAAATAGCATATGAAAGAAATCCGGATGGTAGGAGAAGGAGAGGACGACCAAGGAAAAGATGGAGCGAAGATGTAGAAAACGATTTGAAGCAGCTGGGAGTAAGAACTTGGAAAAGAAAGGCCCTAGATAGAGACGAATGGAAGAAGATCATCGAGCAGACCAAGATCCTACAAGGACCGTAGAGACAAAGATGGAAGGAAGGTATCTTCCAAGGAGAATGGAAACATATATTTTTGGCATGTTCCAATAAATTATATTGTATTCAATCAGAACTGCTTGAATAATTGCCTATGAAAGTGAGTTTCAATAAATAACATATTTTCATTTGGCACGTATCTAATAATGGGAGTGTCAGCATGATACAAATAATGGAACGAATTGCAGTGAACCTGTAGAAGGCTATTCATTACCTGCAGCAGAAAACTTCTGAGTAGCAGAGCTCGTCATTAAACCAATATTGTATAAGGAAGACTAGATTAAAAATGCTTCTGAAAGACAAGATTTATTATAACTAAATTAAACGATATAATTCCTAATGTTTAATTATTACCTAAAATAAGCTGAGAAGTGATATCCACAAGGACTATTGAATTATGAAGTGAAGTAGACGGTCAACATACACTTCATATTATAAATATTCATAACTGGCATTGAGTTTGAACGGAAAGAAGTGTTACAAATATATTACAAGTAGAAATAAATATCTAGCCTGAGTAAGAGTTTTATGTTTAAAAAATATTTGTTGAGCTAAAATATGAAAGTAATCAACAAAAGATAATTGACGCACAGGATTCTTTAAGAAAATGAAGAAATACATAATAATTAATATTGTAGGTTAAATCAGTCTGACATTTAATAGAGTAAAAGTTTGAGCAAGCTTGTGTGAAAAATAATTTCGATAACAAAGTTAAAGTAATAAAATGTATGTATTGTAATGACGCCCCTTTTCCTATTAAAAGGCACTAGTAGCACAATTTACAAATCAAATGGTTTTAATATTTGAATTTTATGTCAAACTCAGAGCTAATGAAAAGATGTAATAATTATTATTTCAATAAATGGTTTATTGCTCTCTGTATTTCATTTATTTGCAATTAAATAGGGCTTAGCTCGGGTAAAATATGAAATAAAAAAAATTAATTCAGGGGAGTAGGTTCATTAACTTTGTGTTACAAATGCCTTGCTGTATGATAAATTAAGTAGTATGACAGATGCGTGACTTTTTATTTGACAGGTCTATAACCTCAGCATTTAGTGTACACAAAATAATTTGTTCGTCCACGAAATTTAGCGTAATTTGAATTACAAACACGGAAAAGGACAAGACCACATCAGGTAAATGCTGCTAAATATGTGACGTGGCTTTCAGCTAACCTGTTTTGTTTCAGATGACGTAGGTGACGCCAAAACTTGCATTTGTTTAATTTCCGGCAAAGCTGGCAAAAATCGGCTTCCAACCACAAATCTAAGGGACGCTATCTCGATTATTCAAATCTGGATGGATCTGGGCTAGTGGAATCACGTTCTACCCCTCGGTAAATGTTCAAACTTGCAGAACCCCAAATACTACGGGGCTGCTCCAACTGCTTCCTATAAAATTTACTTTTCGAAGTGGTGCTCCGTTGCTGACTCGCACAATAAAGAGACGCCACGGCTATTACACGCTTGGTGACAACTTCCTCCTCCAAATTTCTCCACCTAGGCACTCCTGAAGGTAAACTCCAACTGTAGCACTCCCAATTCTTGCTTGCCGATGTCTCGAACTCCCTGAAGTCTGGCCTCGCTATACGAAGTTTCTGGTGAAATCTTGCTGGGCTAATTGCACTATATTGGGAACTGCTATCACTTGGAATATTAGCCACAAAGATGCCTTACACACTGGTGACTATGATAAAACACAATTTTGGCTCAACAAATAACTTTATTTATTAATGATTTTGTAAAAACTGGGAGCTCAACTTGCACACAGCCTAAATGTTATAAGCTTCTATTTTATGTTAAACAATTGACATTCTCGTTTCCTAGCGATAACGATTTACATTTGGTTATAATAAATAAGGTGTGATTTACATGTTTACTTATGGACTATAGTTTTGATAGAATGTTCTTGCTTAAACACTAAAATGTCTTCTGCTTTGAAATTGTTTACGTAGCATTTTGCTCTGCTCTCTTATCACTTAGTTTTAATTGCACTCAATCACATGAATTTATTTAGCACTGTATCAACTATCTGTCGATAGGTTACCTTATTGCTCTTTGCAATCTTTACTTCCTCGTACTGCTTTGCTTCACCTTTTCGTTACCTTGCCGTTTGTGACTTATAAACCTTTAATACTTATAACGCTCATACAATTTCTGTACTTCACAAAAGATCTTGTATTATTTTAAAATTCATATTATTGTTTGACGTTATTCAACTCAACCCTGTCAGCTACATAATTCAAGCTACATTTGCCATTCCAAACATTAATTATGACTGAAACTCGTAACCCTTCTGAATTTTATCTTATCTCATGCCAACCTTTCTTACTGAAATTATGATTGCTGCTGCTTATATCAAGTGAATTTATTAGTGTAAAATTACTGACTTTCTTACAATAAATAAAATAGTCAATTCTGTGCTCATTTTTGAACTTACTCAGTCTTGTGTTAACTAGACAATCAGAGTTGCTGTGGGCAGTAAACCATTACAGTATATACGGTGCTTCCAAAATAAGGAGATATACTTTACAGAAGCATTATTTGTTCAAAAGTAAATCAAAAAGCTTCTTTCTAAGATATGCAGCTTTAAAATTTTAATATCGGTCACTTTTAAAGTAATATGAAAATCGTGATTAAATGGTTTGTGTTGCTTGGAAAAATGGATAATGTTTATCAAATCACTTACTGAAGTTGTTTTAAGTGTACTAATAAAATTTTATTGAAATAAGTCAAATTCAGTAGTTTCAGTAATTCAATGGCGAATTGTCATTTTCAGGAAATAGTGGATATCATTCTTATGTATGGTCGCGAGACTGCAAGGTTCAATTAAAAGTATTTTTCTACGGTCCTTTAAAACTGACTATTAAGCGCTCACTGTCAATGCGAAAAGTTAGCGATTCACACATTTTTTCCCTAGTAACCATTTTAGCATCGCAACCACGTAAACAATGTCTTAATGAAATAATCGCGTCACTTCATTTTACTTTACGCATCGCCATGGCTAACCTGATTATTAATTTAATTCGTCATTTTTCTGGAACCGGCTAAAATTATTGACAATTGCATCACGGTGCGTCCATCTCATCACGCAACAGATTTATTGAGTTTGTGAGTTTTTGTGAAGGCGAAGATGGAATCTGAAGGTAATTGCACCCCGCCAGAAGTATTTGAAGCGACCCAGACAACAACCAACGAGTGTTGTTGCCGGCCAAATCGCGCGGCCTTTATGAACGGCGGTACAACGACTTCATCAAATGGTGTGTATCGAAATTTCAATTATTTAACAATTTTGTTATTTATTTAGAACCGTAGAAAAAAATTTGTATGTATTTCGAGTGTAAAGAGCCATTTTGGTATTCGGTTGCTTTTTCGCGCCTCGCTACCGCTCGGCACGAAACTCGCATCCTCATACCAAAATGGCTCTCTTTACACACTAAATACATAAATATCTATTTCTACGGTCACCTCTAAAACTGACTATTAAGCGCTCACTGTCAATGCGAAAAGTTAGCGATTCACACATTTTTTCCCTAGTAACCATTTTAGCATCGCAACCACGTAAACAATGTCTTAATGAAATAATTGCGTCACTTTATTTTACTTTACGCATCGCCATGGCTAACCTGATTATTATTGTTATTCGTCATTTTTCTGGAACTGGCTAAAATTATTGACAATTGCATCACGGTGCGTCCATCATCACGCAACAGATTTATTGAGTTTGTGAGTTTTTTTGAAGTTGAAGATGGAATCTGAAGATAATTGCACCCCGCCTGAAGTATTTGAAGCGACCCAGACAGCAACCAACGAGTTGTTGCCGGCCAAATCGCGCGGCCTCTATGAACGGCGGTACAACGACTTCATCAAATGGGGTGAATCGAAATTTCAATTATTTAACAATTTTGTCATTTATTTAGGACCGTAGAAAAAATGTTGTATGTATTTCGAGTGTAAAGAGCCATTTTGGTATTCGGTTGCTTTTTCGCGCCTCGCTACCGCTCGGCACGAAACTCGCATCCTCATACCAAAATGGCCCTCTTTACACACTAAATACATAAATATCTATTACGTATTTTGAGCGTTGTGCAGCGTATGTAAATAAGACGTAGCCCTTACGATCGCTAAACTACGTTTACGTATAGACGTTGAGGAAGTATATCTGCTATATTTGTAAATAGAAGGTTTATTATGTAACTCATAAAAGATGAATGTTAAATAACGGATGCTATCAATTCATGATTTAAACGTTTTGTGTATGAAAATTCATTTACGTATTTTAAGAGTTGTATGGTTATGTAAATAAAACGTTTCCTTTACGACTGCGAAATATATTTTGCGTATAGATGCTGTGGAAGCATATATACAATATTTTCAAATAAACGGTTGATTATGTAACTCATAGAAGATGAATGTTAAATAACGGATGCTAGCAATTGCTCATTTAAACGTTTTGTGTATGAAAATTCATTTACGTATTTTAAGCGTTGTATGGTTAGGTAAATAAAACGTTGCTTTTACGATTGCGAAATACATTTTGTGTATAGACATTGTGGAAATACATATACTATATTTTAAAATAAACGGTTTATTATGTAGCTCATAAATGATAAACGTTAAACGACGGATGCTACCAATTCATCATCTAAACGTTGTATGTTTGCAATTTTTTTACGTATTTTAAGCATTGTATGGTATTGATAAATAAAACGTAGCCTTTACGATTGTGAAACTACGTTTACGTATAGACGTTGTGGAAATATGTATACTATATTTTCAAATAAACGGTTTATTATGTTAACCGAATATGATGCAACTTCATAAAGAGTGCACCGTCGAAAATCTTCGGTTTATTATGTAACTCATAAAAGATAAACTAACAACTTCCTATTTTGCTTATTATACCTACAGTAACAGTCCAATTATAACAGGCAATAACTTATGTTTTCACATTACCTACTTAGGTTTTAGTCTAATTTACATTATTACATAGATAAAAATTTGGTATTATGCCGGGTGTCGACAGAGAATGGTAACGCCCCTTATTTAATTAACGCTTTAAAATATGGATTTGAAATTCTGGAATCGTAAATTATGTATAAAAGTTCATGTTTCAGATACTTATATTAAACCATGGCATTCTTTGTTGTTGCGACAGTGCTACCAACTTATTATTTTTAAATGGAACATATTTTATTACAGATTCTGAAAGAGGGTAAACATTTTTAAGCAAACACTTTCTAAATTTCAAAAATCGGTTAATAATTACGGACACATACCTACTCGTTGTTTTATTCAATACAAATACAGCACACAGTCAGTTGTTACGAACGTTTATTATTAGAGAGAGGAAAATATTGTTTTTGTAAATAAAAGTAATACTTGTGCTTATTTAATATGTAGATCTAATTGAAATTCGCATATCACACATCGGTCGGACGGTGCGCGCGCGAGTACATACAAAGCAGTAGTTGGGGAAATTAGCAAGTGCAAGTGCATCGCGCATCCCCTTTGAACGTGCAACAGATATATCTGGTAAGTTTTTCCTTGAGTACCCTTGTTAGCTTTTTCTTAGAGAAGCCTTTTGCCTTATTACAATAGATTTACCTGTTGCCCATTACTAAAAAAGTTGAAGCAACGGAACCATGTATATTACAGAAGTTTTCGACAAGCGAAATTGTAAAACACAAAAATTCCATAATCAACAAGAAAGTATGTTCTTAAAACATGTGCAGTTGTTTCGATAGTTTCAGAGTAGCAGTAGAAATATATCTCAAATTCCCTCTTATATAAGCTCTTGCAGAACATTTTTTGTACCTTCTTAATATTAGAAATATTATGTAGGTAGGTACAGATATATTTACGATATTCAATCTTTTTCAGGAGCACCCAACAACAAATAAATTGCATCGGTTAACTGAACAACAGTATGCAGATTTGGAGAAAACACTCAGCATGGACAACAGAGGCCGACGAAGGACTTCAGATTTTAGATGTACTTATTAAATAAATAAATACGTTTGAAATATATATATTTTTCCATTTTTATTTATTCATCAAACAGACCTTTTATAAGCGTTACAAAAATATCTACGAAATTGTGACTGTTCGAAATAGTCATCGTTGCATCGGATACGCGACTTATTTTGAAAGCTGTCATAACGATGTAAAAACTACGTAGCGTTTACGACGGTTTGCTAGACAACGTTTATTTGTTTGAAATTCTGAATTTTAGAAATAGTCATTATTGCATCTAATGTGCGAGTCATTTTAAAATCTGAAATAGCGATGTAAAAATTACGTACCGTTTACGACGGTTTGCTAGACAACGTTAAATGTTTGACACTTTGACTGTTAGAAATAGTCATCGTAGCATGGGATGCGCGACTCACTTTGAAAGCTGTAATGACGATGTAAAAACTACGTACCGTTTACGATGGTTTGCTAGGCAACGTTAATTGTTTGAAATTCTGAATTTTAGAAATCGTCATTATTGCATCGGATGTGCTACTCAGTTTAAAAGCTGACATAACGGTGTAAAAATTACGTACCATTCGCGACGGTTTGATAGACAACGTTAATTGTTTCAAATTCTGAATTTTAGAAATAGTCGTTATTGCATCGGATGCGCGACTCATTTTAAAAGCTGAAATAACGATGGAAAAACTACGTACCGCTCACGACGGTTTGCAAAACAACGTTAATTATGACCATTGGAAATAGTTATTATTACATCTTTATGTTGTAGTACAAAATACATCGATTACTGTTACTCATAGTAACGTTTCAAAAATATCGCTTAGCGACGTATTTCGAAGGGACTTATATGTCTATCTGCCGATCGTCGTATATTCATCGTAAAAGCAAGAAAAAGATGTACAATCTACGTTGTTATGACCAAATTTATAGAAAATTATTTACCGGGGAAGCGACAATCGGCACAATGGATCTTTCAAGGTGAATCAAGGCCAACAAAATTTATGCGATCTAGCAGTGCAAGTAAGAAGATGGTTGCTTCGTTCTTTAGCCGATCAGGCCATCTGGTGACAATTCCTTTGGAAGATCGTTGCACAGTAAACGCTGAGTGGTATGCCACCATTTGTTTACCAGCAGTCGTAGAAAAAGTACGTACACAACGTCCTCAAAGTCGCCTAATCCTACACCATCACGATTTATCATCCCACACCGCTGTTCAAACAATGGCATTTTTGGCCTCTGTAAATGTGGAACTACTGGGTCACCCACCTTATAGCCCCGACTTGGCACCGTGTGATTTCTATTTATTCCCCACAATCAAGGACAAATTGCGTGGACAACGGTTTAACTCCCCCAATGAGGCTGTTGAGGCATATAATAACATGGTCGCTGAGGTGTCTCCATAACAATGGTCACGGGTATTTGAGTACTGGTTCAATAGCATGAATAAATGCTTCTTCTTCTTCTTCTTCTTCTTCTTCCTCCTCTTATTATAGGCCAGTGGCCTGTTTCAGAGGCGGATTGGGTGGGGGCAGGGAGGCAAAGTCCTCCCGGGCCGGCATACCCTACGAATGCTGGCTTCTACTGGCCCCCGGTTTAAAAAATCTGGGTACCCATATAGCGTACTCCAGAAAAAAATGTTGTGAAAAATATAGCCATGTATTGTGTCAAGTATTTGGAGTGCAAAATTTATAAGAGAAATAATAATCATGGAAACTTTTTGGAAACAATAAACGTGCGTGCCAAAAGTGACCCAATTTTAAATAACTACGTGGAAGTTACTATGGAGAAAAGTAGTCAATGAGAAATGGCAATGGGAGAGAAAATTGTGAGCGAACTGAGTATATCTTAAATTTATGTATATTAGACAGCTGTGATACTTTACAAGCCAAAAATTTATTTGGATCATTACATCTCTTAGCTATAGTTTTCGGCTAATCTTGAAGTGGATGGATATTTGGTGATACAGTAGGTCAAATTGCTATGTCAAAATTTACAAAAACCGGAATTTCGCAGATGATAATTGCCTGCAGCTTGTAGTATTGTTTGCATTAGATAAAATAATGGAAATTTAATGAAAAACAAGTTCTGAAGCTGAATCTCGCTACAAGTTGCACATGTAGTTTTATTTTTTTAAAGAATTTGGTCCTACATCAAAGTACTTGAAAACATAAAATTTGTATTTGGCTTCGGGTTGGTTTATGGTGGAGCAAATCAAAAGTTGAAAAATGGCATTGGGAAGCGTTGTAATTGATACACAGAGCTTTATAGCATCTATGAATTCCCAACTAGAAGCATAGATATGGATATTTCTATAGAAGAGGAATTATCAACAAGCACATGCACCATCAGGAAGGCAAAAATTAATTATGAACCATGCAGCAACGAAAGACCTAAGGACCCGATGGATGTGTCCTGAGTTGAAGTTTTCACTGTTATTAAAGATGCTATTAGGATTGCTCTAAAATAATAGTCTAAATGAAAGATTTTCAAAGAATAAAGCATTGATTGCATGTTTGCAATACGTCGATCCACGACATTTTTCCAAATTTTAGGAAGAAAGACTCCCCACAGAAAAACTACTCAAAAAAATGGCCATATTTGTTTTGTTGTTGTTTGTTACCCCTCATGACTCCTTGTGGAGCATAGGACATCATGATGTTTCTGTTTGTTGCTACATTTTTTATACTCGTAGACTACAATATGCAGAGTCTGCAGCATTTATAGGTAGCTCTGTTTCAAAACTTATTAGAATTATGAGTGTTGATAAAGATGTCCTCGAGTCTCTCGATTTTTATTACATTTTGAAAAAAATAAAAGATCATCCGTACTTTTTGCCAATATTCTAACCTACTAACTTTGTACTGAAATGGTAAATACCTTTTTACTTCGTGTAAAAGACGAAGAAAGTATTGTAATTGCGAAAAGATCACCTTTCTAGATTTCTTCAGATCTTCATGTTTCAGGGTCTCTACATGACGAAAAATGTTTTTTCAATTCCATCTGTACGTCTGTTATCCGTCTGCCTGTCCGCCTATTTGTGGTATAGTTCAAAAACCATTTTTTAGAGGAAGACGATATCTTTCGTTCGAATTATATATCTACCTAACTTGAAACCGAATATCTTTTTGGTCACATATATACAGGGTAAGCACCTTAAAAATAAAATGTCTATTTTTGCTTTAATGCAGGAGTAGATGAAAGTAATAATTTGTACATAGATTCAGTTTTTACTCGTAATGAAAATGGAACCCAACAGATACTGGATAAATATAATAAAATAGATAGATATATGCAGAGATCGACATGTCCCTTATACAGGGTGTCTCAAAAAGAATGGGACACCGATTAGTCAGAGATTCCTTAGGTTATAATAAATCGATTAAACCTAATATACCTTAGTACAAAGTCCCTCCAGTAAAAAGTTACAGGGCCTTGAAGTACAATTTTTTATTATTTATTTTTTTGTTAATTTCCGCAAATGTAAAGATATCAATTTAAATTTTGGTATACATGCTTACTATTATGTAGTGCACTAATACAAAAATTTTCATCAACTAGACTTGACTGAAAGAGGCACTTTACCTACTTTTCAAAACTTTTTTTGCTCTAACTTCGTTATCTGTAACTTTTTTTGAAATTTTAGGTTATTATCTGAAAGAGAATAAAAAAGCACAAAAATAATATACACTTAGTTCTTAAGCCTAAAAGCAACCGTTTGCCTTAAAATGCCTATCAAAGGTTTTTGGTTGTCATTAAGACGTGCAATTATCAAGTAGCCATGATCACAAAAACAAGGGATAATGATTGTAATCTAGTAAACAACAACAAGAAATCAATTAATGACGTTGGTGACATCAGTTTTTTGTCTTTTGTGCTTACGAAAATGCTGCGACATAACGAACCGTTCAGCATTAGAGAATTCGTTATGTAAAGGCATTTTCTTAAACATAAAAAAACAAATTCTTATGTCACTAATGTCATTAATTGATTTATAATTGTTTTTTAATAGATGACCATTGTTTTTGTGATCATAGCTACTTGATAATTGCACGTCTTAATGACAACCAAAAACTTTTGATGAGCATTTTAAGGCAAACGGTTGCTTTTACGCTTATAAACTAAGAGTACATTATTTTTGTGTATTTTAATTCTCTTTCAGATAATAACCTAAAATTTCAAAAAATGTTACAGATAACGAAATTAGAGCAAAAAAAAGTTTTGAAAAGTAGGTAAAGTGCCTCTCACAGTCAAGTCTAGTTGATGAAAATTTTTGTATTAGTGCACTACATAATAGTAAGCATGTATACCAAAATTTAAATTGATATCTCTACATTTGCGGAAATTAACAAAAAAATAAAAAATAAAAAATTGAACTTCAAGGCCCTGTAACTTTTTACTGGAGGGACTTTGTACTAAGGTATATTAGGTTTAATCGATTTATTATAACCTAAGGAATATCTGACTAATCGGTGTCCCATTCTTTTTGAGACACCCTGTATAGAGCCAGAAGCGATCCAACTGCTTTGCCGGTGTGGTCTAGCGGTTAAAGCGGCGATACTAGCAATATTAGTAATCGAATTCCGCCTGGCAGAATGCTTGTGTGCGAGCCTGGGAACCCGATTTGGAATCCCAGTGACTACAATGCTTTTTTATTTGAAAATAAATGTAACTCACACGAGGGAGGTTCCGTGTAAACCCCTTTACGGATTTGTATTAACTAGTTTCTACATTTTTCCATTAATGTTAGGTAAGTATCCAGGTTTTTACAAACGGGCAGAGGCCTTTTAAGGCTGAAGTCCCCCCGGGCCTTTCCCTTGCCAGTCCGCCCCTGGCCTGTTTTAACCACAAATTGGTTCTTTGAGCCCCCTTTGCCCTTAGGCCGGATAGGTGGCTTGGCGGCTAGCCTTGCCTGTCGAAAGAGGAAGAGTTCCCTTGTTTAGGGGTTAACAACTACCGCAGGTGTTAGTGTGGTAGCCGGGGAGCGTACGATTTTAAACTCTTGAGTCGCGGGATTCGAATCCGGGCCGACCGTCTAAGAAACGAGAATTTGCTCGCAGGGCCATCCGCTCACCTGTATATACCAATATGCATACAATGTAGAGGCGAATATTTTGAAAAACAATAAAATTAAAGTCCCTCATAGTTTATTATTTTATGTATGTTTTTGCGGAAATTTATCTAGTGGCCCTCGTATAGTAATTTTTGTTTTTAATTATTTGATAGCATTTTTATTTAGGAATTCATTGCCTAATCGTTGTCTGCACTATAGAGAATTATTATAATTACATATAAAAGGTACAGATCATCATCATAAAAAGAAAACCAGAAATATTGTTCTATTCCAATTTGTTGGATCGATTGGACTTGATGATAAACGCCTTGATTTGAGCATTTTTATTGCTAATTTTGTGGTTCGAATATCTCTATAGTTAATCAGCTACATATATTTAATACACGCCAATGTTTATATTATGGAAGATAAAAGGAATCTGAAAATTTAGTTGCCAAGTTGGGAGACGTCATACAATAGCTGCATTTAACATACATATTGCAGGGGAGAAATGGTGCCACCGCAGTGGTGTCCCAGCACACAATGCTATGTGGTGGTGAAGATATTGCCACAAAATATTTAAATTAGAAACGCTGACAAGTTGCTAAGTAGTATTTAAATATTTAAACAATCAAATATTTGAAAAGCATCAGGTAAAAATATTCTGGAAATTCTGCCGGAAAGGCTACCACGAAGTGATCTTAATATGGCTTTGCCATCTATCTTTCCACGTAACGAAACCAAAGCCAAGGAAGCATCTTCCCAGAAGCGAGCTTATGAATAAACAAGTTATCGCTGTCGGCTTCCCCTGAACGATTAGGATACAATGAACCTCGTTCGTAAATTTTTATAGTAACGTCTTCTAAGAATAGCTCGCGCAAAGGGTACGGAATTTCGTGCGTTGCGCCTCCAAGGAGGAATTCCTACGGTTAACGATAGCGAGAGTGAAATGAGTCAGCGTGGATCTGGGAAACGCGACGGTGGCGCCGGAGCCGGACATACGTGGAATTCCTGTACTAGGCTGTGCTAGGATTACACGGAATTCTTCAGCAACGCTTGTAGGCTGTCGTGGCTGATTAATGGAGCTCCATTATCATTTAATTGAAGATTTTGGCTACACCTAATAAAACTCGACGCGATGGACCATAAAAGTGTTAGATTTATCTGTTCCGAGTAAACTCGGTTAAAGCTCCCTACATGGAACTTTTTGTGTAAAATCGGTATAGAGTGGTAAGTGGTGGAACGGAAAACAGATCGGTGACTTCGCATCTTAGCCAGTTGATGGAAAAAAAACAAAGGCGTCCAATTTTGTACGGCAGATATCTGAATCTTCGTTTTGAAGGAAGGAAGGAGAAAAAGAAAAGAAGAAGAGCAAATTATTTTTCAATTATTTCTTAAACAATTAAGTGACTTGTATAAAAAGATGATTGTAAGACTAGTGTCGACGATATTTCGTAACAAATCAAAATAACAACATATAATTACAGTTGAGAGATATCTTCACATTTCTTTCCTTTATGGAACATTTCGCTCCCATATATATAGGCTGGTCCTGAAATAGGTGGTCAAAATCAGACATTGTTTGGGCTCATCATAAGAATGAAAAAGTTTTTTCAATTAATAATTTCAGTAAATAGCTTAATCTAGTGACTTGCTGTCACAACTGAAAACCACTATTATGGTATTGTGAATCATAAGCTGCATTAACTTTTGTTAATTAATTTGAAACATTCTCTCAAATTTGTTCTCATTTAAAATGAAATTCAAATAAATGGTTTTTCTAACTCCGAGTGGGCTGATATTTATTTTACTTATGGCCATGCAAATGGAAACTGTCGGCGTCAGTGTCCTGCTAAAAGCACTGTTGCCAGAATTTATCAAAAACTTCTAGAGACTGGATAGCTCAAAGAAATGTATGAACCATAAATAGGGAAGAAGACGTACTTGAAAGAATAGAGCAAAATCCAACCAAGAGTATATATATCAGACAGGTTGGTGCTGAAATTGGTATAAGGCATCAATCAGTGTTAAGAGTTTTGAAAGAACAACAACTTTATCCATACCATGTACAGCGCGGTCTCCGGTTTGCTCATTGGTTTTTAGATAATCGTTTGCAACCTGGTTTTAATGAAAGACTACTTTTTACAGACGACGCTATTTTTGCAAGAAACGGAATTGTAAATATCCACAACAATCATCATTGGTAAGATGAAAATCTGCATGTTACTATCCAATATCGACATCAACAAAGATTTTCCTTAAATTTTTAAGTGAGCATCATAGCAGATAATTTAATTGGTCTATACTTTTTTCCACCTGCTCTCAACGGTGAAAATTATATGAACTTTTCAGAACATGAACTAACCGCTCAACTGGATGACGACACGTTTTTATGCATAATAGTGCGCCCGCGCCAGTGCATCAGAAGCCCCTTAAAATATTGCCCCTAGATTTTACTCTTACATATTTGAAAAATTCAGAAATTATTGGCATTGATTATATTAGGTTGCTATTTTCAGTGGATACATGCCTGAAAATTAATATTTCTGACAAATATGGCTTATGATTCTGCCATAATACGTCACTGGCCCGCGTATTTCACCAGAACAGCCAGAGAATACCTAAATGAAACATTTCCTGATAGGAGGATTTGTCGAGGTGGACCAATTCCATGGCCTCCGCATTCCCCGGAGTGCAACCGTCTAGATTTCTTCCTATTGGAGCACCTAAACACACTTATTTATGCAACTCCAATAAATACTGTAGCTGTAGAGGAATTACGAGAACGTATTATCAACAACTGCGAGGATGTAAGAAATAAGCCAGGAATCTTTGAGCGTGTTAGACAGTCAATGGTTAGACGGCTCAAAGCGTGTGTTTTAGTTAACGGTGGGCATATTCAACAACTTCTGTGAACAAAAATTAAGTTTTTTGCGTTGATGGTCTTCCATCTTTCTACATCAGGTACTTGTATTACATTTTAAACCTATTTATCCATTATTTTGTGAAATTAAATTAGCTAGCTCCACCTAATTTGGCAAAATATATGTATTTCTATATGAGCGAGAAATGGTTCTGGATGCAGGTGAGTTCTATTTTCATTTAAGATTATTTCGGCTAATATAGTATGTAACTGTGTTTCCTCCAACGAACTAAAAAGTTGAAGATATAGAGCGAAACGTACCTCAGCTTCGTGGTGCGTTAGTGTTTCGTAATATATTATGAAGTTACAATAACTGCAGTTAAAATAATGAATTTTAATAGTTATTAATATTAGACGTAGTTACTGTACGCATTCATGTTGATATATCGAATGTGTCGACATATTGGGATACTACATCTTGGAATGTATGTGGACTTATATAGTGAATATCAAGATAAACAGAGAAATTCAATTTGCATAGACATCTCCATAATTTAATTGCTATTCCACATGTTGCAGAAAATTCAGCTTTACCCTGGTATAAGATTGAAAAAAACAATCGTGCCACTTCAGTTCCAAGTTGCAACAATCCTGATGTTTGAATGAGGACAGCCAGTTTAAGAAATAGCACCAGAATTATTACTGGCTTTGTATTGTTCATTATGGACAAGGTTTAGACATGCGGAATATTTTCTCTTAGTTTGTAGATACTCATCATTTCTTCTTCTTCAATCTATGTAGTGCTGTTAACCTGTACTGCAAAGAAAGAGTAAAACTTGAAGGTATATAGACACTCATTTCATAGTCTTTATGGACTACCACGATAGTTGAGCATCACGTTCTAAGACGATACAGATGACACTACAGGGAAGCATTAACATATATTAGTTTAATTACACCATGATTAAGGAAAGATTTAGACACCAAGTAGAGGACTGTAGAACGGAAATTTATAGCGATAACAACCTTATGATGATCAAATTCAGGCTCATGCAAATAAAATATAACAATAAAAACAGATAAGACGAAATTGTAAACGAAGCAGATCCAACTGATAACATCGACAAACTCTACATGAAGATGAACATAAGTAAAAACATAACAAAGAAAAATCAGAACAGAAAGCCATGTACTGAAACAAAAGTAACTGAGAAGAATTAAAAAAATACAAGAATTCACAACTGGAAGCAGGTCAACAGAAATACAGCGAACTAAGAAATATAGTTAACTGACATAAATACATTAACGAAAATTGGCGGATAATACAACAACGAATGTAAAAAGAAAAGATGGATAAAGCACACAGCAAAATTATGACTAACGAATGAAAGAAAATTCAAATACTCAAAAGTACGACCAAAAACGTGCGCTAGCAGTAGATAAAACTATAGCAAAAATATGGAAAGAATGCATTTCGAAGAATTATATAAATGAGAAGAAGATAATATCCTCACATGAATTATTATGGAATTATTATACGGACAATATGAAAGGGGAGGAAGAGAGCGTGCCCATACTACGAACAGAAATTAATAGAGCAGTGAAAGAATTACTAGCGAATTAATTGAAAGTACCAAGCAAGAAACTAAAGATAAACTAAAAATATATAAGTACCAAACAAGGCAAATACAAGGGCTATATGACTACAAACTTAATCCCGCATGGATCCAAAATTCTAAAAATATACATATTGCTGTGATAGGTGCTTTTTTAAATTACAATTAATTTTTGGAAACAGATACTCTTGCACCTTGAATTTATTTTGGTACCTGCCATTTGCAAGAAAATTAATTATTCTAGGCACATGTAACAAGTTTTTTACAAGCAAACACTATATGAGACTCTTATTTTACACTCCTACAACTCAGGGTTTATAAAATACAGCACACAACATCAAATGGGTCCGTGATTACCATTAGTCGGCAGTAAACAATCATTAAATTATTTGAGTCGAAAAAGAAAACCTTGTTTTATTACTGCCTCTTTCAAACACCCATTTTTGCCAGCTTATTTATTATTATAGAGCTCAACATTACAATAAAATACGCGAGCTAAGGTGGCTGCTGGCTTGGCCTCGAACAAACTCAACTTCCTTCGAAGTAATTGTGTAATTGCACCAAAACAGGATAAATCAACACTAATTTTGGATTAAAACACCGTTCACAAATGACTGTTATTTATTTATAGTAAGTAAGTAAATGTTTCACAAGCAAATTACACAGATCTCAGGCCAAAACACTTAATTTAACCTCTAAAAATGGACGATAACAAGTGCGAGGTTCCCCGTTGGATTTCTATTATGAAGTCCCCCGGGATTTCGGTGCTCTTTCTTTTGATATCCACCGAAAAACAAAAGGTAAATGCTTAAATTTGAGCCGTTAATTGGTCGCAACTGGCGTCACATTGAAGAGCAATTGCAGTGACGCTTGAAAACAAAATAGACAAAGTCTAAACGCTAAATACAAAAATTCTATAATTAATAACACTAACGTCTTCAGCGCATATCAGTGCACAAATCTACCGAATTTCACTGAGATCCGCTCTGGTCACAGGTTGAACTGTTTTTAGCATGAATAGGGCTTCGTCCCATACAAAAACCCAGATGTGCTGTCTGAATGGCGGTTTCACAGCCCTGCTGCACGTGTGTGAATGTCATCTAAAAGGGGGAAATTTTATTAACGGCGATCTGCACACATAGACCGACGTGAACTTTGCATCCTGCAATCTCGCACGAAATAAAATGAGTCCAAAAACCTTACCAGTGGATGAAGCCCTCAATATGTTCAACAACACCTCCTCCAAGTATGTGCCTGTGCCTACTTTATAAACTGCACGGACTCCTCTGCAGCATATTTGGTGCAATAATTTGGCTTGTAACAGTTAAAATATCACTGGTAGGAAAGTTCATAGCTCTAATGTGCACAATATTCAATTTTCGCTGCTTGCAGGTCTCCAATTTTGAAACTCACAAATGGTCTATACGCTCATGTATAGTTTTTTTTATAAGTGCACTTGGAAGCGAGCACTGTATCGCACAAAAATCGCACATAAACGTGTCCAACATGTTTTATTCTGTTCGCCAACTTATGCTAACCGGTGGCACTATACGTTTGCTGGCTCTTTGTGTGGCTAAAATGGGATCTCCAAGTCTATTTTAGCTTGGTTTTGCCAAAACATAACCGCTCATTTTCCGGCAGACAATGTAAGAGACCTGATCATACTTGGTGTTCTGTGAATCGCACTTTCCATGTGTGCTTAACTTACATTAACTATGAGTTAAGGGGCTCTATTAAGTTTCTTTTGAAATAACTTATGCTTTAAAACATCGGTCGAATAAATTCTAGGGCAAAGAAAACTGTTTTGTGTCCGCAATTTTACTTGTGCAAATTAAATTTTGTTAGTTACTCATTACATTAACTTGTAAACTCTACAACGTACCAACGAGTATCACAACACTATATCTTATATCGTAGAATAGCAAAAACGATAAAAAATATTTTGATGGAAGACCAATTTGATTTTAGATGCAACATGGGAACACGCGAAGCATTAAGAATAAGAAAGAAATACTGGGAAGAATAATCTTTAATTGCATTTAATAACGCAAAGAATACTCTCGACACAGTGAGCTGGAGAAAGATGTTGGTGGTATTAATAAAATAGGTATGTGAAACAAAGACAAAAATATAAAGTACAATGGAAAATAAAAGAAAAATGAAAGGAGTTTGTCAAGAATGTACTCCATCTCCATTATTATTATTACTTCTAAACATAGTTACACAAACGACAAAAAGCTTGCCCACCAAGAAGAATGCCTAATAATGCCTCAAAAATGTATAGATGGTTTGATAGAATAATGTATGACTGATTGATGCCTTGCATTAATTACAAAGAACGTTAGTAAAGAAGTTAGTTACATAATGTAGTCTTTAAAAGTTTTGCAATGCCGTTGCAATGATGGTGCTTATTTCAATTTTCCCCAACAGTTACTATGTTACTTGAGAACTAATCAGGAATGCATGGAATGTTATTGTAAATCGTGCTAATCAGTTATAAAATATTCGCTAAATAATCTTAATTGAACTATTTGCTAATTATAGACAAGAAACTAAGTGTCTTACTTCGCTTTTTGAGCAGCGTAAAACACCGACACTCGATATGGAGTAATAAATATGTAGGAATATATTTCCAATCAAATGCTGCATTTATGCAGCCCTTATTAACAATTAATTTCTTCTTCAGATATGGTTTCATATAAAAATGGCAGTTATCTGTCGAAGTTATGTATCCGGAAGAGACAACGGTTAAAATTTTTAATCGTGTATCTATAGCACAATACAGAATCATCCGGAGTACGTATAATAAACACGTGATTAGCAACTCGTGTACTTTCATTGAGACAAGCAGGGAGATGTACATATTTACCAGTCCCACTATTTTCCGCATACGAAAAGTTGGCCATACGTTGAGTTTGTCACTATTATATAATAGTGCTATAGATAAGAGCAAATTGTTCACTCGGTAAAAAACAAGCAAGTTGATCTAAACCTGAACCTTATACGATCTCAGTATTTTTACGAAAACGTCAAACAACTTCATCCCCAAAAATTATTATATACCAGAAGCAGCTTACATGAATCATCTCCTGTAAGATCCCATACTTGCTTCGGTAAGTACGAAAGTTGCTCTACATAGTACGTTTTTCAGATCAAAATGTTTGTACCAAAATGTCAGTCGACTTTATTTTTAAATACATTTTTTTATGTGCTGTATTTATGGAACTTGATTTTTCAAATTCCACCAATAAAATTTTTGGCCGTCTGATATACCCTAGAGCAGAGACTGCAGTTCCTTATAAAAGTCAATTTCACATATTTGGAATTCAAATCAACATCTAGTTCACCTGCACCCCACTGCGCCTGTGACTGTGTCGATATGTCCACGAAGAAATCACATGTTTATGTTCTTCGTTCACGTGCTGGTCTACGTTGCGTAGACGTATCTTTCAGCAGTGCGCAACCGATAACCCCCCAAGCCGTGAGTAGTGTTTCAGCAACCAGCTTGTCCATTTCCTCCAGTTTTCCGACCACAGTCGCGGTCTCCCAAACTGCGGCTTTTGCATCGGCGATAATGCGTATTGCATAATAATATGTCATAAGGGGCCTCTTAGGGGCAACAGTTTGCGGGAATGTGGAGGTCGTGTAGTAAACAGCAGGAAGGTTTCTCGGACGTTGGCTTTGTGGCCCTGGCCGTTACCAGATCACTACTTGGCAACCTTCTCTTATCAACTGCGGTCATTGCTTTATTAGAAAGTAAAGCAAGGGTAAATTCGACGAAAAACTGATCCGGCTTTCAATTGCCTCGTTTTCAGCGGCGCTTTCCTAGCGACCTTCATCGTCACATCCTGTAAATTTTGTGCGATGCAGCTGTTAAGATTAAGTTTCGGATTTATTTTCGGTCAGTATTTTGTAGACAAAGTTGACATTCCCGTTCATTCACAACATAATGTACGATAAGGACTAGACTGGATGGACTATGGACCGAGGGAAGACGTCTGGAAGGCATTTCATCATGAAAGAAATTACAAATACGGACTTCAATGACTCTGTCTACCGTTTACTTCCGCAGTCACAACCATAGTAACAAATATGTTATTCATAAACATTTATCGGACATTGAACTACCCTCTAGGTTTAATTACCCTGCACTTAATCTTGTAGGTACTATTCCTCCCTGGCTTGAAATAGATATGACGACTGTTTTGGGTTAAAAATAAATAGTATGTCGAAAATGCATATAAAAATATCTGGAATTCTTTTACAGAAACCAACACTTTAATGTCAATATATCACACTTAATAAATACGGAAGTTTTCAAAACAGGACTAGAAAAAATAAAAACAAAATTAGTAGATGAAGAACATTCAGTTCTAATCTAATTAACAGTGCATTTTAATGGGATTCACAAGAATAATTGCAACAGCTAGGTGTCCTAACATATACATACTTCTACACTTCTTCCAAGTTAAATCCTTCCGCTGGGTTGGAAACATGGTAAACGTTTATCTAGATTATCTTATTTCCAAGTCACTAGAATAAACTATGCTTAAAGCAACAGTAAAACTAATTTTCTTCTATGCAGAAGATCCTATACTCTATGATTTGCAATCAATTACTTCGACATATTTTCAATTTCTAACAGAACAAAACCCATTTTTCTCAGGTAGATTGGCTTCTTTATAACTGTTTTGATAGATTCTTAAAACGCCAGATTATCTAAATCAGTTATAAAAATAGAAAAGCTTCACGGCTACTGCTGGTGTTAGAGTTAAAGTAGGACCATTTTTCTTCGTAATATACTGCAACAACAAAAACAAACTGTTTCAAAAATGATTCAAGAATGATAGCATCAGTTTTTGGGAAAACAAGTCCATCATGTCCTCATGTAATATATTGACCAAGACAATTTCAGTAAGATAGGAAACCAACTGATGATTCGCTAATTGGAAAATCTTTGTAAGCAAGAGGAGCAGTTATTGTACGAAAAGTTGGAAAACTAATGTTTACAAACAGGTGATTGAAATTTTTTGTTTTTAGATAACAATTTGTAAAATTCTTCACGACGATTTAGATATACAGAGAGTGGCTGCTCAAAATCAAAGCAAAGTACAATATATAAAAATTTAATATCAAAGGGAAGCAGAAGAAAATATTAGGCAGGACTGAGTGAGAAATCAAATATTTAGGGAAATTTCAAAATTAAACCGATGTATGCAAGAGACTAGTTGAAATGGTATGAATATCTACAAATATTAGTGGAAGAAGATTTATAAAACAAACATTGTGATGAATCTCTTTGAGGATCGTCCTACTGGTTTTTGCCCGTATAGAAGTTTATGTTTTCATATTTTTGCTAAGTTATTCTCATTCGTAGAAAAATTTGCTTACATAGGCAGCATAACGATCAAATATGCATCTGTCAAATGTAACGGCAACCAAATAAACAGCAAACTAATTTGTTGATGCTTTGAGATGATTTAGTAATTTCAAGGCACCACTGATTTGTCTAAAAATGGTATTTTATTTCTTTAAATTTTCGGTTTTTCGACATGTAAAATGACAAATTCTGGCTTAAATGGATACAGAATTTTTTTCTCTACAAAAAACTTCAATACAAGTTCGTCTAAAATAATTAGGGAAGCAAATATTTTCATATGAAGAAATTACCATTGAAATCCCTATGGTGCGTAAAGCATTTCTACACCCTGTATAAGATGTGATAAAAAAAGCCAGAACAAGACTTGCAATAGCGAAATGATCACTAAACACATAGAAACATTTTATAAGAACATATATATGCAGCGTGCTACTGTATAGGTCTAAAACATGGACCGTAGAAACAAAAGTAGGAAGAAAATAGAAACCTTTAAACAGCGGCATCATAAAAGAATGTTAAAAATAAGCTAAATAGATAGAGGAGGAATTCCTTAGAGCAACCGAAGAAGAAGCACAACAATTCTGGAAACAGATACAGAGAGGAAGAGATAGTTTATTACGCCATAGTTTAAGAAGAAGGGGTAGGGTCCTAACCACGATAATACAGTTCTGCACTTTTATCTTTGAAATAGCTTTTGAACCTGGTGAGATATAATTGCTTGGGTTTCTGCATTCAGTAAAGTAAGTATTGGAAAATTTCTGTCAAAATTGAAATATATCATAATGGAGCGTTTTGATTTTCAACAACGTGCGTTTTGGGTTCGCAATTTTTATCAGTAAAATAATTCTTACATCGCAGGTTGACGTCGATTGTCGTTACAGGTCTGAGGAGAATGCCCGGGGGAAAGATCAAAGTCCATTGCAATATCCTCGAAAAGCATAATAGTAAATTCTGATTGGTACGCCGTAATGTTTCGTTAATTTTTTGGCCATGCTCTCCAAGAATTGGATGGCTTTGATGACCAACGAGTGGTTCCAGCAAGATGGAGCCATTAGCCATACATTAAATACCGCATTAGAAGCTGTAAGAGAGGTTTAAAAAAATATATATCAAGAAGATGCGACGATGGCCTCCCAGAAGCCCGGACTTAATCCTAGCCGATTTTTTGTGGGCCTATCTCAAAAGTCGTGTCTACGAAAACGCCTCAGCACATTTGCAACAACTTAAGAAACGTATTAGATAAAAAATTGAATCCTATGCATCCCTGTCATGGCAAATGCAAGCCATCTCTTCAAAGAGTTGCGACGCCGACAAGGGCGGCAACATTAAATTTCCAAGACTTTTAAGTTCTAAATAAAGTTATTGATAAATATTAATGATAGCTGAGCTAAATATGGTATAAAAGGGCAAAATTCTCTGAGACACCAAGCAAAAGGTACAATTGAAGGAAAGAACGTAAGAGGAGACCTAGACTATTATATAAAACATATTATAAATGACAAAGTATGTACAAGCTATAAGGAACTAAAGAGGAAATGTCTAGATAGAAGCACGTGGAAAGCTGCGACAAACCAGCCACTAGACTGAAGACTGGAGAGAGAAAGAGATCCTCATTTATGAGGTGGATTGTGATTCTTCTAATCTTCATCCATTTTACTATATTTTGCACATTGGTTCATTCTCTTGTACTCCCATTTGTTTGTTTATCTCTGACTGTTATTCTCCAAATCTTAGAATTCTCATATCTACTGTTCTGGATGCTTATTTTCTTGGTATCAGCCCTTGTTCCTCCTGCATACGTCAATATATAGATGTTATTGCTGTCATGTGTCTTTATTACGTACTACATGTCGTAGACATCCGGACGTTCTTAGTGCTTTTTGCACTTGATTATTTAATTCTTTTTTTAATTTCCTGTTGCTAGTTATATCAACTTCTAAATAGTTGTATTTCGCCACCATCTAATTTTAGTTTGCTTCTAATGGGATTGTTGCATATTGCCCTAGATTTTGTTTTGGCTGTAGTTATTTTAATAGTCTATTGCTTTGCTGTAAGCTATCCTTACTGTCTGCTATCAAAATGGCGTAGTCAATGCAGCACATTATATTGATATTTTTTCTTCCATTTTGTATCCTTCATTTTGCTTTACGTTTGATATTGTACAGCCCATGCTAAGGTTAAATAAAAATTAGCCTAAGAAGTCGCCCTATCTAATTTCCATCTTAATAGGTATTGAACTGCAATACCTCTGTCAAATCTAATATAACTTATAAGTGCTATTATTACAATTCATATCATTTATTACAGTAATGATGCTCTAGTGCTAGTGTATATCTTCTTCTGCTTTCCCTAGTCTGTCGAATGCCTTCGTTCGGTCGACAAAACACATAAATGCAGGGTTGAACCACAATTTGCCGGAATAATAGTCGCAATGGCATTTTTCTGTTTTGTCAACATTCTTGTCGATTGTTAGCTATATTTATTTGTTCTAGAAGTTTTTTTTTTTTATACAATATAGATATGAGCAGCTTCATTGTAGTATATAACAAATTAAATCCGCAGTAATGATCAATTGTTTTCCTATCGCAGTTTTAATATAATATCGGTAGCTGGAGGACCAAAATGAAATATCATGTTTCCAATATCGGGCTTCGTTATCATATATAATGCAACTTGTGGGTTCTTGATTATCAAATAACCGTTTCTGTTTAGACGAGAGATATAATATAATGTATCTATAAAACCATACATCGAGTGGAAACAGAAATGATTTGATAATCAAGATGATACGAGTTGCATTCGGCTAGATTATATCACGAGCCAATAAACAACGTTTCAACAGTTTATTTATAAATATTAAAAATGCAGTTAGTGTGGTTGCTATAACGATTTTACTTTCAGCAGATAACGCGATGTTTCTGAAGATATTTGACTACCAGTCATTAGTCAAGAAGGTATATGATTATCACTGTTGCTATGTACATTATCAATAGTTAGTACATGCATAACTATACATTTTTAACGTTTTTCATTGGTTGATGTTATATGGAGTGGTATAATCAATATATTTCAATTTCAAACAAAAATATACGAACCATGTTAAAAATTTGTGTTTTGAGAGTTTAAAATGCTGTTTACTAATGAAGAGTATGGTGATATAATTTATGTTTATGGATATTGCAATGGGAACGCTAGAGATGCGTGTCGTGAATACAATGTAAGATTTCCAAACAGGCCCCAACCTTTTCGTCGAGTTTTTAGCAATGCATATCGAAGGCTTCGTGAGAATGGAATTAGTGATCGTTGTAGTCGAGGCCCAGTTCAAAATCTCACTATTGCTCAAGAAATTGCCATTATGATGCAGTGCTGGATGAACCAGCGAACAGTACTAGAAGAATTTCTGCACAGTTACAACTGCCTTTTAACTATGTTTGGAAAACAAGTTTTACACCTTTACCACTACCAAAGCGTTCATCACTTGCAGCCCGGCGACAAAGTACAGCGACTTGAATTTTGTCATTGGCTGCTGAAACAGCATCAACATAATCCTAACTTTATTAGTGAAACTTTATAGTCAGATGAATCGATGTTTACAATGGATGGAATTAAAAATATTCATAATGAACATGTGTGGTCGCTAGAATATCCACACGTAGTTAGAACTAGAGCTTTCCAAAAAATTTTCTATTCATGCCTGGTATGTTATTTTGAATGGACGATTTTTCCTTATTCAAATCTTGCCTCATCGTTTAAATTTAAATGCTGAATTATACCTACGATTTTTGGAAAATCTAGTTGAAAATGTATTGGCCTACAAAACAGAATGTGGCATCAGTACGACGGTGCACCACCACATGTTGGAAGAAATGTGGTACAGTAACTTAATAACAATTCCAATGAGAGATGGGTATGAAGACGCGGTCCAGTTCAGTGGCGTGCTAGGTCGCCTGTTCAAATCCGCTTGACTTCGGTCTGTGGGATCACTTAAAACAATCAGCTTATGTTCAACAGATTAATATGATTGAACAATTGGAAGACAGATTTTGCAGTTCTGTACAACAAATTCAGGACAAAGTAAATGTTGCACAAGTTTACAATTCACTTGCTTTACGTTGCCAAGGGTGCATCAACGTATATGGTTGCATTTTTGAACACTTTTTATAATTTCACAAAGTGTTGAATAAAATAGAGAATTGAAATGACTGCGACTGGGCGAAAATTGATTTTCCGGTATGTACTATTGCGGAAAAAATATTTCGCACGGTTTGTTTGCCTTGTGTATGTATGGTTTCATCGAGTGGACTAAAGTTACTGAATTGTCAATTGTACAACTGACATTCTGCCATTAAAACTTAAAATGCCGAATCACGTTCTAAGCGAGGCCGAAAAAGGATTTGTTATCGCAAAGCTAGAAGAGGGATGGTCACTACAAAGTGTGGCCGATGAAGTTGGTTGCGGAAGAAGAACCATTTCTTAACATAACCTGAAAAAGCTAATAATTCGACAATAACCCCAAAATGTGAAAAATGACAAGTAGTCAGATACACACTAAGCCACTGTGGCTGATTTCTATATATTCCTTCTCTTTGGTTCTGAACCATTTTCTGCACTTTTCTTTGAGCACTATATACCTAGATCGTAGATCATGTTCCGTTGTCAATTTCTCCCAATATTCTTGTTCCTTATTTCCTAATTTATTCAGTTTCTAGTATTAATGCAACATAAATGTTTTTTCTTGTATTGGTTTACCCTTGTATCTCAACAATGATATCTCCTTGTCTTATAATAGTTGTTTTACTCTTTCCTCAAACCATAATGTATCATACTTTTGTTTGTGCTTGCTTTAGAGAAACAGATATCTATAAATAAAACATTAATTCCTGATATTGTAAGGTAATCGGGCTGTCGATTAAGTAACTACGAAAGAGTCTGCTGTTCACTCGATTAAAGGACCACTTACCTTGGATGAAAAACAGTTGAATATCAATTTTACCAGACGCATAACTAGTGTACATAAGTTAAAACCAATAATTTTTGAGTCGATATTTGTTCTGAACAGTTTTTGCGGCTATGCATTTTTACAAAAACAAACAAAAACTGTCTTTTAGATGGCCCTTAAATAAAATTTCAAGATAACTTTTGAGAAAATATGTTTTTCGAAAGATGAGGGAGGTTATATAGATCATATTTTATAGAGTTATACATGTGTTTCTATTGTGCTAGGTAAAATAAAAGGTATTATCAGCAGTATATTTGCAAATGGTATAACAATTCGGAAACATGTCGAATAAGAATGGAAAACTAGAACGTTTGCTATCGTACTTAAACAAACTCTCCAAGTATCAGAACTGTTTCCATTATTGCCAAACATTAGTTGTCCATTTTACTCGTAATAGTTAGTAAAAAAATAATAAAATATAAAATTAGCTTTTCCAGAAGTAATTACAATAAACTAATTGGAAAAATAAGACACGGATTATTTTTGGTGGAGGTGCCACAATTGTTTTATTTGCAATATTCTAACATATTTTGTAAATCCGAACAGGAAAACGATTAGTCACACCTAAATATCCGAAAAAAATGATTAGGAACTGTAAAAGCAATTGCGGTCTTTTCAAGAGGGTTTCATATTCCCTTAGCCTAACGTGGCACACCGATCTTCTTTTGTTCACGTTGTAAAATATCAGGGCATTGCCCTCACCTTTGTTTCACTTCGCCTATTCTCCTTCTTTTTGATGGACCATTACACTCCTCACCTTCTTCATGAGCCTTTTCGTCCTACTTTGATGCTCATTAGCGAACGACGACTAACATTAAAATGACAATGTCAATAAATAAACTAACGATATATTTTTACTGACTTCAAAATTTTATCACGATTTTATTAGTAATTTCAGGTCAAGTTGTGCTAGATTATGATTTAAATTAACAGCCGTGTGGGTAAATGGCCATGCACAATTGAGTATTTGCATAATTTGCTATCGGATTTGTAAAATTAATGATGAAGTTCGCATTAGTTAGGCATGTAAATGTCGATACAGTATAAATTCTGCATTAGAAACAGCGAGCCAATACAAATGTGTATGTTACAGGAAAAATTCAAATATAGGCTAATTCATATTTAGATTTTTTGCGTGTTTCTTAATTTGGTTTTATTAAATTCTACTAATTCCGCTATATTGTTGGTCATGACTTTATATATTTATATATAACATCAGCATGTTTTGACGAAGTCTAGTAGGAGAAAATCAGAGGAAAGAGTTGCTTGAGCGGTTATGTTAATTAGCACCATTCTAAGAGTACCCTGTATATGTACAATTTATGTTACTAGCTTAAGCTGTCCGTCATACGGCCGGACTTCAGTATTTTTTCTTCTACTAATTTTAACATTTCTTTTAGACAGAGTGGTACTTGCCGGGTCCTTTCCAGTCTGCCCTCTATACCACCGATCATAAACAAAATTTACAGTCTGTTTTTCGTAATTATTTGAATCAGTTCCTGTATTAAAGTGAATAAAATAATCAATCTATAATGGCACAGAATCCTGTAACTGTGTAGCAGTAAAGTTTGTGCCATTGCCTTTAGATAATGCAAATTTGATATTGTGTTCTAAAATAATCCAAATGCTTCAATCCAATACTACGAATGATGTGTTCTATAGTGCGACAATAATAAAACAAGATTACTTTAGATATACTTACGTCGATTAGTTTCATAAATTAACAGCTATACTGAAAAAGCTTGGAAGGAAAAATGTTAATTTAGGAGAATTTAAACAACTGCTCTTTGCTTTATAAACAAAATTTGCTAATTAAGTCAAAATAATTCGCCAGGACACAATTTGGGGCCTTTCTTTCTACACATGCCCAAGAAACTCACACGTATTTTTTTAAATTACATCTTTATTTACAGTTATATATACCACTCTAGAATCAGGTGACACTTTATACCAGAAAAACTCAAAAACAAAGACAACGATGGAGGCGTAGCCTTCATCGTAAATCGGAAAATGAAACACCAAATTAATACTATAGTTTCCGAAAGAGCTATACCCGGTGACAATGAGACTAGGGCCATGCTTCTATCTTCTTTATGTATGAATCGATTTAGATACAATTTTATATAAAGATACTAGACATAATTTTTGATTGACCAACATTATAGTTAAAATAGCCTACTTCCGGTTTTACCGGAAATGACACCAGCTTTGATTTTTTAAATGGATCACCCTGTATATTTTAAGTTTTTCGGAATCTACAAGTCAAATTACATACATAAGTCCTAAAATTTTTTTTTTAAACAACAAATTGTTTTACCATTGAAGACCGTGACTGGAGAAAATCTGTTCTAAGTGACGCTAGCGACACATAATAATAACTATTTTATGAATTACGTCAATAAAAAATCTTTAATGTAATAATAAAGTTTGCCAAACATGTTTTTTTAAGAAAATCACTTTTTTAAATGGCACCTACTAAGAGTCATCTTGCCATTAGATAGCAAATCGATACCAATCTATATGCATCATGCACTTTATCTTTATCTAAAACTGAAGAATATGTAATGTTTTTTTAAATATTTTTTGTAATACGTAAGAAAATTTGGCAACACTGTTTTTGAGTCGTACATTTGTAAAAACATAAAATATATAGAGTGATCCATTTAAAAAATGAAAGTTACTGTCGTATCCGGTGAAACCGGAAGTCGGCCATTTTGATTGCATTTATGTATCAATTCGAAATAATGTCTAGTATCCTTGTCTCAAATTTCATCCAAATTCATTTCTAAGTAAAGGAGATAGAATAGAGGTATGGCCCTGGTCTTTGTGACTCGGTATACCACGTTGATACACTGTTACGCACCATGCAGCAACAAACATTGCGGACAAAGAAGCTAAATAACAACTGACATTACACATACAAGAAACCGAGAGAACACTTTTTCACCACCATCATAGAGACTTCAACGCTATAATGGGAAGAAAACACTTGCAACCCACTGAATATATCGGAAACTTTGGAACAGGAGAAATACCAGAGAATACTTGCTATTAAACTACCTCGACAGAAAAAAAATGTTTGACCACATTCTTTAAATAACAGAAAGAAAATATTCATGGCGAAGTCCAGATGGTCGAACGAAAAATGAAATAGATTTAATACTTTGTAACGATAAAAACATGCAAAACTGTTACAGTACTGAACAAAATGATGCGACCACAGATTAGTTCCAACCAACATACAAATAAACACGAAACTGGAAAAGAACAAATTAATAAGCAAAATAGCTCCCCAACAATGAAAAGTGCCACAAAGGACTAGAAAAAACTAGAGCCACTGACGGCACTACAATACAAAAATATAGATAAAATGGCATAAAAATAACAAAAGACAGACGGTCAGAAAAAATATCGTTAGTAAAACAATTATTCAAAGAAAAACTAACGCCAGAAACAATAAAGGAAATACAAAAATCTGGTGTGATACACTCACACAACTTCCTTTTACAGTGATCTTATAATTAGCCAAAATTTGATTTTTAATTTTAAGCATTTGTCAAAAATCTTCAAAAATTGCAAATTCTACAGAAATTTTAAGCTGAATTCAAAAATGTTATAATATAGGTACCGGGTGTTCTATTTAAAATAGGAGTTAATAAAAAAAAGAAACCCATTTTAGAGGTATTCAACTGGAAAATCTACTATCTCACATCAGTCCTGACTCACTCATCAACGCCCAGCCCAAACCCTTGGACCTAGAAGGCTGGAATTTTGCACAGAGTTTCTCTTTATGATGTATACAAGGAATAAGGAAGGATATTTCGAAATTCAACCCCTAAAGGGGTAAAATGGGGGTTCCAATTTTGTATGGAAAAATAATATTAAATAGACATTTCGACTTGAAACTTCGTAGGAGTACTCCTAAATACAAATAAGCAAACATGTATTTCGTGATTTTCCAAAAATCAACCACTTAGGGAGTGAAATGGGGTAAATAACTTTAAAAATCGATATGGGTGTCATTATTGAGGGTTTTTGGGACGTTGATTGCGAAAATGGCATTTATTTTTAAGTCCAAGACGGTGGACATGACATAAAAAATACTTTAAATATAAACTGAAAAAATAAGTAGTCTTAAACCTTAGGTACTTTCTTACGTAGGTTTCCTGCGCGAGCGAAGCTGCGGGCAAACGTTAATACACAAAAAAAAGTTGCAAAAAATCGTTAAAACTGTTTTTGAAAAAATCTTGTGTGATACACGCACACAACTTTCTTTTACAGTAATCTTATAATTAGCCAAAAATTAGATTTTTAATTTTTAAGCATATGTCAAACATTATCAAAAATTACAAATTCTACAGAAACCGTACAAAATAGAGCGTTAGTTCAAGAGACAAATTTTCACATATAATCTCGTAAGAGCATTAATTCTTTCCCTAAATATTTTTGAGTACGTTCCAACAGCGTCATATTAATTTGCCGGAGCGGGACGCGACGGCAAATTAGGACGTTGTTGGAATGCACGAAAAATAATTACCGTATATGAATTAATGCTCGAATGCAAATTCGGTAAGAAAATCGTAACGACACGAACCCTCACAGTTAGGTTGGTCTACCTACAAAAATTTCCAAAAGATTTTGTTGTTGTCTTGGTTACGGCTCGTGAACTAATTTTTCTATTGGTCATTAATGAGTATCATACGATTTTCATATTTGATACAACTAGTGAGTTCTTGATTAACAAATAATCATTTCTGTTTCACCTCGATATATGTTTGGCAATTACGCGAGTCCGAAGGACTAGCGTGATTGCCTAAAACAATATATCGAGTGGAAACAGAAATGATTTGATAATCGAGAAGACACGAGTTGCATTCGGCTAGATTATGTCACGAGTCAATAAACAACGTTTGAATAGTGTATTTTAAATATTAAAAGTGCAGTTAATGTGGTTGTTATGACAATCGTACTGACAGCAGGTAACGTGATATTTGTGAAGGCGTGTGATTATCACCTATTAATCAGGAAGGTATGTGATTGTCAGTTGCTATGTACATTATCAAAAGTTAGTACATGCGTAACTATGCATTTTGCCGTTTTTCATTGGTTGATGTTAGAGGGAATGGTATAAACTCGAAAATTTTAAGTTGAATTCAAAAATGTAATAATATACCGGGTGTTCTATTTAAAATAGGAGCTAATAAAAAAAGTAGGAAAAAACAAAAGGAAACCATTTGAGAGGTATTCAACTAGAAAATCACTTATCTCACATCAATACACATTAGAAATGTAATAACAATGTAACTTTACATTGAAAAAATCGTTTTTGAAAAAATCGAAAAAACTGAAAATTCACAAGAGTATGGTGTTTACTCTACCGGTTATGCGATTTTCTTCAAAAGCTTGTCGCATCTAGATAGTACACAAAACTTATACAGGGTGTTCGAAAAAAATGGGACACAAATTAGTCATAGAATCCAGGTTATAATAAATCGATTAAACCTAATATACCTTAATACAAAGTGCCTTTAGTAAGAACTTATAGGGCCTTGAAGTTCATTTTTTTTAAATTTTTTTGTTAATTTCCACAAATGTACAGACATTGATTTCAATTTTGGTATACATACTTACTATTATGTACTGCACTAACAAAAAAAAATCATAAACTAGACTTGACTGTAAGAGGCACTTGACCTATCTTTGAAAACTTTTTTAGCTCTAACTTCGATAACTGTATTTTTTTTTAAATTTTAGGTTATTATCTGAAAGAGAATTAAAAAGCACAAAAATAATGTGCTCTTAGTTCTTAAGCCTAAAAGCAACCGTTTACCTTAAAATACCCATCAAAGGTTTTTGGTTGCCATTAACACGTGCAATTATTAAGTATCCATGATCACAATTTGTGCGGTAATCATTGGCGGCACTAGAAAATTTTGCTTGGGAAGGCCTGGAGGGGCCAAGTTAAACTTTGGGGGGGGGGGGGCAGATCAAAAAATGATTTAAAATATATTGAAGAGGGAGTGCTATTTTATTACATAAGTATCAATGCTAATGATCAATGTTTGTCCGAAATACACTTTTTGTAGCTTTTTATGCTTAAAACGCACGACCTAACCTCGAAAAATCAGCTGACATTTCTAAATTAGTTCATTTGACCCGTGAAACAAAACCAAGTTAGCTCGTACCAAATCAAAAATCGCGAGTCGGTATATTGTCAGTATGGTAGAGGGTCCTATTGGTCAATGTCTTAAATTTAATAGATGGTGATTGGCTCATCATTGAAGGAATTATATTCTCAATTTAATAACTACTTTATTAAGAAATAAAACCGTTCGTACATTTATAGATTAGTACAGGGTAATATTTTATTTACTTGTAATATATAATAAAATATTAGGTAGAACAACAACTAACCGCTATTAAAGAACTATTCGACTATTTGCATGAGTCGAGGAAAATGCGTCCACTACTTTATCTAAATCTATGTTTTTTGCAATTTCCTTTTCAATAGACAAAGTGGAAATGTTGCAAAGCATCTCATTAGTCATTCTAGTTCTGAGATAAGTGTGGATTCTTTTCAAACTAGAAAAAAACATTTCGCAAGAAGCAGTTGAAGCAGGTAATGTCACTGCTATTTTTAGTAAGTTGTACAATGTCTCAAATGCATCACGGTTCACGGTATTGATGTACTAAATTAAGTTTTTCAAAACACTATTACTGTTGCATCAACTAAATCTACGACATTAGCATAATCTAAATTTGAGTTCTGTAAATGGGCACACAAAGAACTTGAACATATTAATCAAACGGTGTCTTCGCAGGGGGGGGGGGCACTCAGAGGGGCACAGCTAAATCTTGGGGAGGCCTGGGCCTCCCCTGGCTCCCCTGTAGTGCCGCCACTGGCGGTAATGGATAGATATTACCCCACTCAGTGCGGTTACGGATATTACCGCACTCTTTTTATTAAAAAAATACATTGAACCAGAATTTATTGATGAAGATAAAATATTGAATAATACACGTTTGCTTATGGCACTTAACGCGACTCGTTTGATTGCAGCCAAACTCGGTTCACCGCCTCGTTTTGGCAATCAAGCTCGGTTCGTTAAGATGATCATAATCAAACTTGTATCGTTAATAGTAGTTTGTACAACGAGAGTGGATATGGACATTCCACTCGAGTTGTACAGTGTATTTTTTCTACGACCTATCAATGGAAAAGAATGGAAAATTAAAAGAAAATTTATTCAACGCTAATTAATAAGATATCTTACAACAAAATCACGTTTGCCCTAAACAGGGCACAGCAGGGCGTGCCCATTGCAAAACAAACAATTAATGAAAGTTGCCTAGGTAATCACGACTAACGTGGTTTGTGATTGGTGTATTTCATATCCACCCTTGTGTGGATATGAAATCATATACGTTAAGTTAACTACAATTGCCTACATATCCATTCTGTAGATTGTGAAGAAATAGTTATTTTCATGACAAGCGTCGAAAGTAGCAAATATCGTGCGAGTGTTGATTAGACAAACGAGGGCGTAGCGAAGCGAAGCCCGAGTGGATCTAAAACATGAGCACAGATATTTGCACTTTCGGGCGAGTTATGAACACTATTTTTTAGACGACCACTCAAAGTAAATTCTATTTTTAAGAATTGTTTTTATTTCGTTTGCAAAATTGATCGTTATATTATTATTGGTACAATTATAAAAAATTAGAGCTTGTTGGAAGCAGAACAACGAATAAAGCAAAAGCGTCTGTATTATTTGAATCACGGTCAGCTTAATTGTGTGACAGTGTGACAAACGTCAAAGTGACGTTTGTCACACAATTAAGCAGGCCGTGATTTGAATAACTTTGTGCCGTTACGATATGACTAGCACGATATAATATCGTGCTAGTGTATGAAATTGTCAACTTTCTGTAGTAGGCTGCTATCGCGATAATGTTACTTTCATACGTGGTCGTCTAAAAACAGAATATATACATGCGGGAGTAGAAAAAATCTATTATCTATTTCGGTGTTTTAATATGGCTATTAGAACACCGAAAACTGTGCTTTAATGGGGTCTATTGAAGCACTGCTTTTTGCATTGTTCTTTTTATATGAAAAACGTCGATACGATTTCCTTCATTTCAGACAACTGACAGATTGTCACATTTATGAAATGTCAAAATTCAAAGTTTTATTATTATTATTATGCAAAGTGGATACAACCTTGTATGATACGGCGATGCCGGTTTATTTAACATAACCTCCAATTATACATATTTCCTGCAATCGTGCAGTCATTATATATAATGTTTAATGTTAGACATTTTATATAATGCCTAGGGACTGAAATTATACAAATTGCCTGTAACATATACATCTTTAATATTTCTTTGTAATTTGTGATTTATTTCCAGGGCTACTAATGCTCACCAGATTTTCTCTTTCGGCTTGGTATTAAAAGCTGCAGATACATCTACAAAGGCAAAGTATCGATCTTATACATTGTGACGATAATGTTGCATTTTTTCGGTATTGTGTTATACCATGCTTGTTTATACAGTGTGTCCTAAAATGATACCGACAAAGTTGGAGCTGTGATACAGGGCATTAAAACATAAACATTTTGTATTTTCACTTTTTCTTTTAAATCCCTCCTCGCCGAGTTGTACCCTCCTACAGGGGGTAGTTATTAAACTTTTTAACAAACAAGAATTTGATTATAAAATATATATTAGAATGTTTGATTTATTTAAAAAGATTTTTAGTTCTTTTAGTTTCATCGTTAAAATACTTTTTGTGTAAAAAATAAAATACATTATGATGCACGGCACAGTTATTCAGCAAAATGTCGTGCATCATAATGAATTTTAAATTTTATGCAAAAAATATTAACTTTACGAAAAAAGTAAAAGGGCTAAATTAGTTTTAAATAAATTATACTTTTCAGTATATATTTTTTTATAATAAAGTTATTGTTTGTAAGAAAGTTATAATAAAAATATTTTATTCATAATCACCTTATACATAATTGAAGTTTTATCCACACTTATGAACCGTCTAAAGTACCACTTTATCCACTAGTGGAATAATGAAATTACTTTATTCCACTAGTGTGATAAAACCATGTCACTTACTACTGCATTGTTGGTAGCACTGTCGAGCTATGCTAAATTCGAAATTTGTAGGTTAAGTTTTGCGTCAATCTGTGTGAAATAACAAACAAAACTTAACCTATTAACCTCTCGAATTTCACATAGACTCACAATACACTTCAGTACATTTGATCTTTCGGTACAAATTGTCACTATAACTTTTCATGGCTGTCAATACAAAACGTATGTTTTTTTAGATATTTATTGAGTTGTATTGCATTCGTGTTGTAGTTGCATTTTATCCACTTAAGAAAATTAAACGCTAGAACTGCGTTCTCGCGTTTAAACATTCTTGCGTGGATAAAACACCATCTAAAACACTTAAACAATAAATAACTATATAATGGTTAAACATTTAAATTCCTTAAAGTCAAACGTAAAAATTAAAAAAAAACACACTTATAAACGAGTCCACTTTTGGTAGAACATATTTGCAAATTTTCACTTTAATACAATTTTTCAGTTGTCAGAAAAATAACAAAAAACTTATTTTAACCCCCCTTTTTAACAGGGAGGTGATCCATCATACCTTTTTAGGAGGGTGTAACTCGGCGGAGAGGGATTTACAAAAAAGAGTTTATATGTAAAATTTTGGTTTCAACGTCCTCTATAAGCCCTTAAAGTTTGTCGGTATTATTTTGGGACACCCTGTAGATACTCTATAGCCAGTTTTATCGTACTTTTTTTAACAGTTGTGGCGCAATGTTGTTTTCTCTATTTTTTCCGTTCTTATTTCGTCTGTTTCATATTCTCGTATCTCGTTTACCTATTTTTCTTCAGTTTCAAGCTGATTTATTTCTTGTGTTTTAAACTTGTTCTCTTAATATTCTTTCCAAGCCCTTAGTATATCTGTCGTTATTGTTTTTATTTCACAATTCTGCTTTGTAATGTTCCTTATTTTTTCTCTGGCTACCCTTTAATCTTTCGATCGTATTCCAGATTTTTTCTGATTCCCTGTACGATCTTCTATAATTCTTTTACCGATCTATTCCACGAGTGTGATTTTGCGTGCTTTATTTTTTTTTACCTCATTTTGTCTCTTATGATAGACTTTTTTGTTTCCTTCTGTTCTGAATTAACTGTATATAATCCGTATTTGTTTCTCTTCTGTAACTTTTTAACTATGACGTTTCACCAACTTGTTCCTTTTTTAGAACTCTGCTATAGTGCGTTATTTAAAATGACACTAAATTGTTTTACAACGATTAATTGCGAAATCTTAATAGTTATTTACTATACAAGTGGGATAAGAGCATAATTAATATACGTGTGTGTAAACGCACAAGTATATTAATGATGCATTATCACACATGTATTGTAAAAAAAAATTATCTACAACTGCCTAAAATTGAAAAAAGTGCATTAAGAGAAATGTTAGATCTGTCATTTTCAAAAATATTTTAGTAGGCATATGTCATTATGTCATTCATTTGACACTATTTCAGTTAGGTAATGAAGCCATTACATGGTGTAATGAGCTTCATTACTTAACGGAAATACTGTCAAATGAGTGACGTAATGAGTTACTTATCCCACTGGAGTAGATAAATAACATTTCTGTAAAATGTAGATTTCTTAAGTTCTTAAAGTGATACAAACTTTTTCATACCACTGTAGATGTTTTAGTATTTTATATTAATTGTAACATGTAACGCCGTCGCTCCAAATATCAGCTTCATATATTCTTTTAAAAGTTGAGCATACCTGCTACTAGCTAATAACCCCAATAGGGAGAATGGCAAGTATAGTACGAAGGAAATAAATGTTAGTAATAACGAGATTATTAGATAAGTATTATCACAAAACGCCAAGAAGATAAATCAGAACATCCAGAATTGGCTGTTAAGACGAGGAAACAGAAATGGGCAAGAAAGGGGGGAAAAGTACTGAGAAAGCCGAGAAGATAATAAAGGAGTATACAGCAAGAAATGTAGAAATGGCATAAAAAGAAGAAAGCAATATTGATCATAAGGATTTTAAAGATGGGAAGTACAGATTCTCACAGGAAAATCATTATATTCTAATCGTAGCCTTAATGTGCATATATATATTGTGTACATGTCTTAAATGTTCCACGCCGTTCGAATGCCTACTTGTAACCTCTTTCTATAACGGTAAAGATCTACAAGTTGTGACATTTTTTTCAGTCAAATGTGTGCAGCAATGCGCAGAAGAAACCAATTGCATTCGTTCGTTGCTGCGTCTCTATTCACTGTTTCGAAAAAGAGTGACCCAGAAATAAAATCCTCCACATTTTTGCTGTGGGTTTCTGCATTAAAAGAACTTGTACACCCACGGCAGCCCAAAATAGAACTTATCTAAATTTCGGCTAAAAAACGAATTTGCATTTCCACTTGCCCACCTGGAAACGCACGTATAAATCACGAGATGGTATTGCAGATTCAATTACCGGTTCTAAATCCGGAATGCAAATCTAGATCATGATTATTTTTGACCCGATTATGCTCAAATCTGCGGTCCTGATGCTAATGCGTTTTTTCGGAACTCGCAAAGCAAACAAGGCAGTAGACCTGCTACGGATATTTTTCCGAAAAACTTACGTAAGCTTCGAAAATGACCGTTTGGGCCAGGCCGGTGCAAAGCTGTGCTTCGAAGTGATTTCGAGCGATTATCGCAAACTTTTACCGATGATCTCCTACTTCCTGTTCGAAGTTTAGCAACGCGTTCGCAGCTCACGCACTCGCAAGGACAATTATCGTCATTAAGGTTACCGTAATTCCTTTCGATTGTATTTTGGGCACACGTGCTTGGGCCTTCCATCTTCGGGCCTTCCGATTATTGCGGAAAGATAGCAATTACGCACAGGACTGCGTGAGCGAACAATGCAGTGACGTAACACCCTGACATACTAACCCACTCGGGCAAAAAATGAGAGGCTGAGAAGTAGCCAGTTAATGACCACCAAATTTTGGACCGCACCGTGGCGCTTGTAATAGAAATCAAGCATGAAGTGGAGAAAAATGTGTCGATTTCTAGTAGACTGCCTAGGTACAACTGGAAGCAGCTCTTGGGCCAAAATCGATGTTACTCAAAATTGTTAATGCACCAAGTTTCCCATATTACACCAAAATAAAAGACGATTCTAAAATAAGTTTGATATGTTTTTGGGCAAACTCTTTTGGAATAATTAAGATGAATGATATGGAAGGGTGTTCAATTTCGATGCTCACTATTCGGATTTCAAAAAGAGCACGAAATACGAACGGTTAAATTAGGCCAAACTTGATAATTCTAATACTGAATACTATTTAAAAATAAATTTGACCCAGCCGTCTTAGTTTTTTCAATTAGTAACAAAAATAGAAAATGTTCGATTTTTATTTTCGTTTAAGTCGATTACTATGCTTAAAAAACTATTTGGGCATTCTTTAAAGAAGTATTTAAATCTGGTTATTTTAGGGTAAACATGACTATGTCACCGTTAAAAAAAGACCATTTTCATAGTTTCACTGATATAATATTCCTTGTACGTTTTTTCGTAAATAACCAAGCTATGTCCAAATAATACTTAACAGATGAACCGGAAAACAAACGCATCGATTTGCATATCTATTCAATATTAATCGCATTATAGTCCAGTTACATTAGAATCCGTCTGCCGAAAAAATCCAAGTGAGCTGAAATTTTGCATACACCTTTATTTTGACAGTACAAATAATGTCTCAAAAGTTTCCATCGATATCGCGCTTACGTCTTAAGTTATTCAAGGTCTAAGGTGACAAAAATAAGTTTTTCGCAAATATCTCTGTTTCTATGGGTCGTATGACTTTTTTAGTTATTACAAGAAATGAAGGCTAAGAAACTCTCTACAAAAAAGATTATACAGTTTTTTTTCGTACAACTAACCATTCAGTAAATAATACACTGTTAAGTTTTGTAGACGGGCTTTACTTCCTTTTACGATAAAAGAAGTATTGGATTCACCCCAAAAATTCGAAATTGAGTTTTCAACAAATCTTCACGTTCTAGAGTCCCCTGAACCCAAAAACATGTTTTTGTTCATTGGTCTGTCTGTGTGTCTGTGTGTCTGTCTGTCTGTGAACAGAATATCTCAAAAACGAAAAGAGGTATGGCGTTGAAACTTGATACATAAGTTTTGTGTATTATCTAAATACGACAGCAAGATTTTGAAGAAAATCGCATAATGGTGTTTACTCTTGTGATTGTTGAGTTTTAAAATATATTTTAAATAAGAGTTAATAAAAAAAACGAAAAACACAAAAGAAACCCATTTTAGAGGTATTCAACTGGAAAATTACCTATATTACAGCAATATACATTCAAAATGTAATAAAAATGTAATGCTTGAAAACAATTGTTAGAGCCGTTTTTGAAAAAATCGAAAGAAACTGAAAAGTCACAAGAGTAATCACCATACTTCCGGTTATGCGATTTTCTTCAAAATCTTGCTGTCGCATTTAGATAATACACAAAACTTATATATCAAGTATCAACGCCATATCTCTTTTCGTTTTTGAGATATTCTGTTCACAGACAGACAGACACACAGACACACAGGCACACAGACCAATGAGCAAACACATGTTTTTTTGGTTTAGGGGACTCTAAAACGTGAAGATCTGTTGAAAACTCAATTTAGAATTTTTGGGCTGAATCCAATACTTCTTTTAACGTAAAAGGAAATAAAGCCAGTCTACAAAACTTAACAGTGTATTATTTACTGAATGGTTAGTTGTACGTAAAAAACCTGTATAATCTTTTTTGTAGAGAGTTTCTTAGCCTTCATTTCTTGTAATAACTAAAAAAGTCATACGACCCAAAGAGAGATATTTGCGAAAAACTTATTTCTGTCACCTTTGACCTTGAATAACTCAAGACGCAAGCACTATATCGATGGGGACTTTTGAGACATTATTTGTAATGTCAAAATGAAGGTGAATGCAAAATTTCAGCTCACTTGGATTTTTTCGGCAGATGCTGCGTTTTTTAGTCTAATGTAATCGGGCTATTATATAAAAATCTGTAAAAGGCTTTACTCAGAACTTCCCTCTCAGGTGGACATTTTGACACTAAATAATTTTTAAAATCCAAGGCAACTAGGTGTAAATATGTTTTCACGTTCCAAGTAATACGGAAACAATAAAAGAATACCCTTGAATGTGAATTACATCAATTTTCAAATAAAAAATCTGTTAGCGGAGGAATTTGAACCTCGGCGCTTGCGAGTGTGAACAAATTGTTGACCAATTTCTTGCTTACCTATGGAGGCATTTTCATATCGTTGCGTTTCAGCTGGCTTAACCTTCACTGCGAGCATGTCTTAAGTTTCGTGCCGAAACGAGGCTATGAAAAATTAATTATATTTTTTACACCAATAAACTAATGCAGATAATTCTTTCACTAAAAATTTCTTCATTCCTTTTTAAACATATCATATACAGGATGTATATATTTATGTGCAATAGTTTTTACGATATACGTCGATGCTCATATTTATGCAACACATTTCCCGTACGCTTTGTTTAAATAATTTCTGTAGCATTTGTTAAAAATAATTTTGAGATTAGTTTGATATCATCTAAAGCTAGAAAGAATACGATTTACACTAGTTTAAGAATCATTGAGAAATATTTAAGCCTAAGCCTGTAATTGCGGTGTACGCATAAAATCTATCACATTTTAGTACTAGTTTTTGCAATCTCAAAAAGAATGGAGACCTATACATTTATATCCGCAAGGTAATTCCAGATAGTGTACATTTTTTTAAAAGTATATCTTCGAATGCACATCCTATGATTGAATTTACGGCCTCGCCCAAATATGCGTTTCCCGTCTATTTGAAAGTTGGGGGATTTATGCATTTATGCGGCGCGCGGCCTAAAAAGGTCAACATAACGCACTTACATTTGCACATTTTTGACTTCTAGAACATTTATTTTGATTCTGTTAGATCCAATTTTTGTCAAGGATAAAGCCTACGTTATGTACAAATTATTACTTTTATGTATTTCTGAGTTCAAGCAAAAATTAACAAAATTTAATTTTTTTAAGGTGCTCACCTTGTATATATTTGTCTGAAATTTTCTCGGTTACATTCCAGGTAGATACACAATATGCATGCAAAATATCGTCTTCTTCCAAGAAATAGTTTTTGAGTTATACCGCCAACAGGCAGACAGACGGAATTGAGAAAACCTATTTTGCGTCATCTAGGGACCCTGAAACGTGAATACCTGAAGAAATTTGGGAAGGTTATTTTTTCGCGATTACAATACTTCCTTCGTCTTTCAGACGAGGGAAGTAATAAAAAGCAAATTTTCGTACATTATTAAATTGCAGTTTTTGTATAATCAACTGCACCACTGCAACCACTAAATTAAATGTAATGTTTTGTGGGATATAACTCAGTCTGCGTTCTTCCTTTTGCAAATTCAACACAAAACGTTAAAAGTTTGAGGGTACGAGAGATTTTGCGTAAAAATCGATTTGAGCAAAGATCAGTAATTAAATACTTGGAAAAGAAGGGTATGAACCCCACTCAAATCCAAGAAGATATGAAGACTACTTTGGGGAATTCTGCTGTATCCTATGGCATAGTTCAACGTTGGTGCCGGGAGTTTAAATGTGGACAAGCGCCTTAGAAAGATGAGCATGGCGGTAGCCAATCTGCCACGGTAACCACACAAGAAAATGAGAATAAAATCCATGATATGGTACTCGAAAATAGAAGATTGACCATCAGGCAAATAGCGGAAGAAATGGGTTTGTCGTATTATGTAATACCAAATATTTTGAAGAACGTTCTGGGTATGAATAGAGTATCAGTAAGATGAGTGCCCACAATGCTTACCCAGAAGCAGAAACGCACAAATGTGGGGTAAACTGCAGAATTCGGGACACATTCCCCTCCTGTTGTTAATACTAATTATTATTAACCATGTTTCTCTAGTAACCATAACTAAATTTACAAGGGAAGCAAATAAAAGGAGGGGAATGTGCCCCGGATTCTGCAGTTTAGCCCAAATGCGTTAGCGTTACAGGAAACTGTCGAAAAATAGTGCTAACGTTTTTTGTTTTCCTTCAGTATAAGTTGATCAATTGATGATCCCCTATCCCTTGTAGATTATGAAAATTGAAATCTATCTGTACATTGACCATTTGAACAACGCGCAACTTATAATAACCAATCTTTTGTTGTTGGATTCATTGCACTGTTTTTAGATATTTCCTCGTACTTTTTAATGTATGCGTATTATTTTGCTTGGTTTTCGATATTGTGTACTGCGGTTATTTTATATTAGTGGCATTTCTGACACGAATTAAGAAGAAGATTAATGAACATCCAATATGAATGAATTATCAACAGTAATGTATTAAGTGCATAGTGACTTGCCGATAATGCTGGTCAGATTGCACAACCACCTGGATTGAGATGAAAATATGTCCCGACAGCGAAGCTGGGGGGCGTATTTTCTCACTAAGCAATCCAGCGGGAGTGCAATCTGGTCAGCATTATCGGGGGGAAGGAACTATGCACGCAATATATTTTGCTGGACTATTGCTTGAATCGATTAAAAAAACTAACGAATCATCATTTTAATGAGTAAGGTGGAGTATTACCCATAAGTTGTTATATAACAACTAATCAGTAATAATCCAACTTATCAACAGTGAGTTGGAGTATTACCGATACGTTGTTATATAACAATAATTATCGACGCAAGTAGTTTTTGATTGATTGAAAGTTAAAATAGCGAGTTCGATCATTGGTCAAATGATATCGTTTGACAGATGTATGCAATAGTCAACAGTAATGTATTAAGTGCATAGTGACTTGCCGATAATGCTGGTCAGATTGCACGACCAGCTGGATTGAGATATGTCCCGACAGCGAAGCTGGAGGGCGTATTTTCTAAGCAATCCAGCGGGAGTCAATCTAGTCAGCATTATCGAAGCAAGGAACTATGCACGCAATATATTTTGCGTGATTATTGCTTGAATCGATTAAAAAACTAACGAATCATCATTTTTATGAGTAAGGGTGAGTATTACAGATAAGTTGTTATATAACTTAAATTATCGACGTAATCATCATATTAATGAGTAAGGTGGAGTATTACCGATAAGTTGTAGTAATACTCCAATACTCCAAATTATTAACAGTAAGTTAGAGTATTACCGATAAGTTGTAGTAATACTCCAATACTCCAAATTATTAACAGTAAGTTAGAGTATTACCGATAAGTTGTTATATAACAACAATTATCGACGCAAGTAGTTTTTGATTGGTTGAAAGTTAAAAAAGGGAGTTCGATCATTGGTCAAATGATATCGTTTGACGGATGTATGCAATAGTCATAGTAAGTGTTCATTCAAGTTGCTTCGTGCTAAGGTCAACATCTTTACCATTGGTTGTTTATGATATTCATATTATTCAGTGCTGAAATTGAAAAAACGACAAGTTGTATGGAAGCCAAACTCATCAGTTACTCTTAATAATGACCAAAATGTTCAACTACGCTAAGTACTAATTTTCGGCATAGTTATTTATGTATTGAGTACGTAAAAATTATATGGGTTGAGTTTGGATGTTTATAGACGATGCGTAGCGAAGTAATTAAACGTTCTCAACATGATATAAATTTTTGGGCGATTGAAGATATGTTTTGACATATAAATATACAATATCAACCAAGTCACGACTGAACATGCTAATACGATAAGTCTTCGATATAGTTCTTGATGCGTTCGATGCGGTCATTCCGTCTTCGATACGGCTGCTTTTAAAAAAAAATAACGTCAACTTTCTACGTTGATTAAGACCACCGCCGTACAGCGAGTATCGTCATAAAACAAATTGCAGCCTTTTTTTCACTTATGTAAAAATATATCTTTACCTTCACCAGAGCTAAAGAGGACCCATCAATGGAGGGGCCCTCGTCACGTCATTCTCAAGACATCACATTAGCTTATAGAATATCACATGTATTCTGATTGCTGATATTATGTAAATTAAAAAAAAAATTATCGATTACTCAGTAATTGCAGGTAGCTATTCATACAAATTATTTTATAATATATTTTATGCATAACCGGACGGAAAGTGAAAGTTTACATCTTAGTTACCGTAAGCGAAAGTACAACTTTACGCCCGGCGGGCGGGGCGGTAAACTAACTTGCGGTCGGTAAAGTTACTTGTGTGCGGCCCGGCGGACTGTAAAGTTGAGAAAACGCCCGGCGGGCTGTAAAAAACAAGACGCCCGGGGTGCGCAGATACTCCCAATAATAAATCATTCCTTTAGTGCGTTAAATTGTCGACGTTCATATTCTTATTTGGGTATTTCGAAAAATAACCAAATAAGAATATGAATTATAGCACGCCAGAAAGAAGTTTCAGAGATTACCTAAACGTTCGACGTACCTCGAAAGCACGTTTACACCCTTCGACGATTAAAGATCCTAGGCTACGCGTCGGGCTTAAAGTTTCACTTCTGGCCCTCTATACATAAATAGCTACTACGTAAGTTGTTAAAACTATAGTAATATACTACTGCAGTATGGTGAGCAGTAACCAGTGAATTATTAAAACACAACCTGCCAAAGTTATTACAAAACAATACTTCCTTCGTCTTTTAGACGAGGGAAGTAAAAACTGAAGATAAAACGCAAATCTGCAAAAATAATTCACTGTTATGAAATAAGACAAATACACAACGAAATGTATTAACAACAAAAAATTAAATAAGGTGAATAACTGATGGTTAGGTATCTGATATTTAAAAAAATTAGTGAAGAATTTTGCTTCCCTCGTAAGTGGAAGTTGGAATATATAGAAACAAGAATGTTCCAAATTATGTACAAAATAGATAAAAATATTTTAACATTTGTAATGATACCGAAACAGGGAAAGGAGACACTTAGTAATGCCCATAACATCAATTTGTAAATAAACAAATGCAGGTGAGGTGAGGTTCGAACCCGAGCTCCCAGCGGCTACCAGGTGCGTGTCGGAACGAGACATACGATTAAACCACTGCGCCACGGACGCGTTCTAATTGTCTGCGCTTCTCGCTGCGTTATACGGTGCTAAACAATTCTGTCCCATTAGCGATGTTTACCCTGTATCTGTCATTTTCGTCAAGGGAAAATCCTGAACTGTGTGAAAATTATTACTTTTATCTATTCCTCAGTTTAAGCAAAAGTAAAAAACATTTTATTTTTTAAGATGATCACCTTGTGTATAATTGACTAGAAATATATTCGGTTTCGTGCCAGGTAGATATCTAATCCGCATGCAAAATATCGCCTCCCTCCAAGAAGTAGGTTTTGAGCTACGGATAGAAGGACAGACAAACGAAATTGAAAAAAAAACATGCTTTTCGTCATCTAGGGACCCTGAAGAAATCTTGGAAGATTATTTTTCACTGTTATAATACTACACCCGTTTTTTAGTTTAGATCAGAGTAGTAAAAGTGAATACAATGTAGAGTATATTGCAACTTGCAACCTACAGGTCTAAATATATGAGTAATATTAACTTTATTACTGCCTTTGTATCAGCTGTAAGATCTGTTTCTTTAAACACATTCAACCACCAACTCTTTTCAACTATTCTTGATTGTAGATAAATACTGCAATCGCCTTTCATACAAAATTTGCTCAAAAGCGGATTTCAAATTTTAATTTCCCAGTTCACGAGTTCATTCTTCCAAACCTTATTTTTCTGTTTAAAATTCATCCTTTTTTCAGACATTTAAAATACTTATTCATATTCCTACATTATAGCAAAAATTGCTTATCGTACTTGTCTGCTAAATAGGTCAGAACTATACTTTGCACTTACACTTAAAACACTAAAATAAAATTTATGAATAATAATCCTGCACTGATTCAGAAGCTTGGGTTTATATTTAACTACCCCAAAATTAATTAGATGACTTTAAAGGTAATTGAAGTTGCTCCAAGTAATTTGAATTGGCAATGAATTTATGTGTTTACTTATTGCCAATCCACCAATCGTCACATGTTTCGATAATATGTACTACGTTCTACTAACCGATGCAAAATTTAAATTGCAAATACATAACTGTTTTACGCGTTAGAAATTAAAAAATCGAGAGATTTAAAAATTGTTTAATTTCCAATAAAGTGAGTTGCCAGGCTCGGTAGCTCAGTGGTTAAGCATTCTGCCTACTGATCTCAGGTCGCGAGTTCGAACCCCGGTCCCGGTGAGAGGTTAAAAATAAAAAATGGGGATCAAAACTTCTACAGAATGCCATCATTCGGAAGTGATGTAAAGCCGTGGGTCCCATTTTACTACGACCTTGGTCGCGGACTTTGGACTTTGGAATTTGACCATTTGACCACAGCAGTCGGTATCTACATTACCTGGTACTCTGCATGTCTAGACCTTGTCCATTAATAAACATTAAACAAAATTCAGTTGTGTATAACCAGCTTACCATTAGCACTACTATTTAAATGTAGCGTTTACTTGTTCAATCGTAGTATAGTACCAATTAATCGAATACTGTCATCGTCCAGATGGCTATGAAATTTATGTTCGCAGTAATGACTGATGAGCACAAAAGGTAAAAGGTAAAAAAGCAATTCCACAGCCTTACAGACGATAAAAGTACTCGATCATATGAGAGTACTTATTAAATATGTTGAAACTCCCTCGTAATCATAATCGTAATCCATCAATTCTATGTAGTCGATATATCTGCTGTATTTATTTATTCGATATATTCGGTACAGTCGATATATCGCTGACATGCTGACAAGGGTATTTGTTCCGATATCGCAAATTTCCAAACTTTCAGTTTCATCCTCCCCTATTTGTTGGCCATCGCTAAAGAGTCAAAAAATGTCATCTGAAAAACTTTTAAACCATCTCGGGACTAATTTTTGAATACTTAAAAATTGCAGTTTAGATTATTGCGACAATTTCCATTATTTAATACTTTTCTTAGATTAGGCCATTCATAACATTTTTAATAGTATATTATGTAAAAAGTTTTATAAACGTCACTTTAGCCACGAGTTTTTTAGGCACGAGCGGAGCGTAGCGCAGCGAGTGTTCAATAAACGAGTGTCTAGACGAGTTTATATAATGTGTTACATACTATACTTTTTCTACGACCACAAATTTAGACAATATAACATCATATTATTTCATTAAGATTTTGAATATTATGTTAAATTATGCTTGACAAACGTCAAAGTTGACTGTTGAAAACTAACTTGATTTTAGTTTTGGCTGTGGCTAATAAAGCAAATACAGTCTGAACCTAACCTCAACCCGTGACTAAAACGTCACAGGTTATGAATGCGTGATTAGAATGTCACTTAGCGACGTGTATGTTAGTGTGTTATGTGCCATATTAGGTACAGTAGTAAAAATAGTTATTTCTTATACAAGGGAAAAAAGTATTAGATTTTAGCTCGAGGTTGTGTCCGCTTCGCGTCGGGAGACAAAAACCGAGAGCTAAAATCTTATATTTTTCCCGTGTATAATACACTTTTTTTGTGACGGGAAAAACAACGATTTAATATTGAAAAATTACAATATATTTAAGTCAGAAAATTATCGATGGGAAATTTGATGTTTTAAACTGGTAGGCTGTTGAACTTATAGCGACAATTAGACCTGCGTTGCTAAGGAAACCTTTAAAGTAATCAAATATCTGTCAATTTAATTCTGTGATTTGATTTAAAAATTGCGAACTTAGTGGTTGTTTAGTAGTTATTTTGAATAATATCAAGTTAAAAAATGTCTGATTCCGAGTTTTCTCTGACTCCACCGGAGTTAGTAGAAGCAGCGAAGTAGTGTCACAAAAATTATTGCCAGCTAAATCGCGGAAAATTTACGAACCCGCGTATTCAAGATTTATGGAATGGAAAATGAAAAATACATGCAGTTCTTTCTCGGAGACGGTGTTATTGGCTTATTTTTCGGAACTGGCACAACAACATAAGCCATGAACAGTGTGGTCGAATTATTCAATGATTAAAAGTATGTTACAATCCAATAATAATGTAGACATTTCAAAATATTTCAAACTAATTACATTTCTGAAACAAAATGGGAAAGGTTACACGCCCAAGAAAGCTGCGAGTTTTACGAGTACACAAATTAGTGATTTTCTAATAATGCTCCCGATGAATTTTATTTAATGGCCAAGGTTGTTGTTGTATTTGGGATTGTAGGAGCTTGTCGAATTTGTGAAATCAGCCAGGTAACATTAGAGGATATTGAAGATTCGGGAACGTTATTAATTGTGAAACTTAAACAAACAAGGAATGATGTAGATTTGTAGTTATACTGAAGAATATATTAAAATTTACCGAATGTACACTTGCTTTCAAAACTTTCGCGTACACCTATTTTTCGCTGTATTAAATCAGGATTGTAATTAATCAACTCTGACATTTAAATTTTTGAAAAGTCAAAATGCCTCGACTGACAGAGCACATGCTGTCAATGTCATTTTTAAGCTAATCTCAAAATTACCCGTTCACAAAGCTAAAATTTTGCAAAATCGTTGTTACTTGATTTTGAATGTGTACGCGAAAGTTTTGAAAGCAAGTGTACATAGCCCTTCGTCCAGCAGCAGCAAAAGATCGCCGCCTGTTTTATGCATATAGCAATGGAAAATGTATCATAAAAATCAGTTTTATAAGGTACCTGAAACAGTAGCTAATTTTCTTCAACTTGAAAATGCTAACTCATATACAGGTCATTCATTTCGAAGATCGTTTGCTACACTTTTAGTTGAATCTGGGGGAGACTTGATGACACTAAAGAAACATGGCGGTTGGAAGTCATCAACGGTCGTTGAAGGGTACGTTGATGAATCGGTAGCACACAGGACAGAAATAGCTAATAAAGTGTGTAGAACGTGTGGCAGTGCTGAAATAACACCCGATTTGCGACCAGGTACATCAACGGCAGTTGTGTCGATAGCAGAAAAAATATAATTTCAACTCAAGAAAATTCGACTGTTGTACCGAATAGTTCAAGGAACGTATCATTCATGCAATGCACATTTAATAATTGCACTTTGAATATAAAGGAAATGTAACTTTTGTATAATAAAATATTCTAAAATTAAATATCTACCTTTACTTATGTGTATATATATAAAGTAATTTCATAAAAAGTGATATTTTGTTACCTGTCCACAGAGATAAAATGTCAAACGTTTTTCCCGTCACAGAAAAAATATTTTTCCAATAGGGAATTTTAAAACAGTTAATCACCAACATAAATCATGCGACAAATTTATATAATTATAGTTGCATTATTTTAGTAGCTATTATTTATGATTTAATTTCTGAAAATTATCAAAATAATCAGTTCATTATGTAACCTATATAAAACAATGAATATAGGACGGCTACATAAAAACAAATATTGTATAGCAGTACAATTTTAACACTTTAATAAAAGGTAATGGCATATTACCATACTAATTATGTTTTTACTGTTTATGTTCAATAAATTTTCAATAAAACAAAAACCATCTAAAGTTTTGGTCTTTTCTTTCAACTGTCTGAAATGCGTATACTGTACGATCAATGTGCTTCTCCATTTCTTATATGTATAGTTTCTATATCAAACTTTTATATTTATTCCGAAAGGTTTGTAATCACCAACGAAATTATACACGTTTCTTTTCACTTCGAGCTCTTGCACAATCCTCACAAAAAATAGGGCTAGGTGCAATACCACAAAACGTGCGTGAAAATCTAGTCACGCACATTAAGAAATCACAGAAAATCACACAGACGCACTAACGCAATTTTTCATCGGCGTTCAATTAAAGCACTAATTATAACCATTACACCAACGCCGCCTCGGCTAACGCAACTTTTGTAATGCGGCTATCTAGTTCAAGGCAGATAAGTCGATGAATGCATTTAAAAAGACAAAATTATGTTGCGAGCAAGAAAAAAGTATAGTGGATTGGAGGTGGGAACAACAATGGAACAAAACTGTTATTAGGTATAAACAAAGCATCATTTAAATAGATTTGGTGAATAATTACTTTCAAGGTTTTGCATTCGTTACAGTTGTGGGTCTGGGAAGGGGGAGTCAATTTGGGTTTAACATTATTAGAGGTTTCCACAAATTGTTCCTGCGTATTGCATTGAGCAATTTCCTTCACTGTTATTATTAGTTTTTTTTTCAGTAGAAACAAAATGTAGCTAATTTGAAGTAATTATAATAAACTACTTTTTAAGTTAAATATACACACTGCACGCTTTAACCTGATGCAGGGATCAAAATCAGAAAGTTTAAAATGTCCAGAACTCAAAAGTTTAAGATTTGTGTATTATCTATTACAATTCTATTATCCCCTCCTAAAAGACGTGGAAAATAATTTTTATATAACGAAACAATATAAAAAATTGTCGCACTACAATTGGATGGAGGTTAGTTCAACGAAATTACAATAAATCAATAACATCCTCATATTCAAATCAAATAATGAATAAATAAAAAAATATGTCACAGTTTCATCAATCCATATTTGAGAAAATCAAACATTTACATTATCTATTATAAACCAGGGCATTTGATCTATCTCTTATACTTCTGCAGTCAAAATTAAAAATGTTGCATGTCATCGCTCCTTTTTATTCTTGATAAATTTTACTACAATTCCTTTCTGAATTTAATAAGAACAATACGTCCGCCACGCTGCATCGTAACCGATCAGACGTACTTTGTCCGCGATCGGACTTATTTCCATCATTGCCATCTAACCTTGCTGCTACAGGATACTGTCTCTAGCTTCTTTTGATATTCATGTGTTTAAGTAAGTGATTTAGTGTCACCAAATCGTACAATTGTAGAAATACTATTTATACCTTTTAATACAGGAAGTGGTTCAAATGATCCATAAAAAATAGACTGAAGAATTTATATATAGTATGATCAAAAATTATTTTCATCTAGTATGGCTATGGAATGGTTCCTAATTTATGAATGCAACTATATATAATTCACTTAAAAATCAAATGTTCAGTTTGACATTTAAGTATAAACGTAGTTGCATTCATAAATTAGAAACTATTTATAATTTTTATCATACGTTAGAATAGGTGGTGCAGAAAGAAAACTGGAAAAGAACCCAATAAATATGTGCACCACCCAGCCTATAAAAAAAACTTAATGAAAAAGGCTAAAGATGGTAGAAAAACAAAGCCCAAGGTACCTAGTTAAAAACCCCTTGAATTAAAACAGTTGGGGATTGTCCCTTCCCCTCCCGTCTTATGACGGACGTGGTAAGCTAGTTCCAAAAATAACCTTCTACAAGTACATAATGTAGGCACTATACAGATTGGTGGATGCTAGTACGAACATAGGGACATATAAGACAATTTCCCTTTTACACTGTATAGTCACAGAGGAATAGGATACTCTTTATTCAGCAAACTTAATTACAGTTGCCGAATTACACATAATTTTAAGCTCTTGGACTATACAATTGCTCTTAAATGTCTCGAATATACCGCACAAACGGAACGTGTGGAGCTAAAGCTCCTCGCTAATTCAACATGCAACACTATGTATATTCATAATCTCTCTTTGACAATAACTTTCCACAATATATCATCATTTAGTGTGGCCCATTACAAAACAGACAAATATCTTCAACACTCTATCATAAAAATGTTTAAGGTAACTTACCATAACCTCCCATAATTCCATGGGTGACATACAGTGGAGCCCTTCCAGTCACTTTATCCTTTGAAAAAGCCGTCCAAACAATATTGGCATCTGACAGTACTACGGTATAAACACTTCCAAGGTACAGCCCATAGATTTTTCCATATTTTTTAGACATAGTCGTCAAACTAACATGAGGAGCTTTAGGGTCCAGAGAAAGCAGACACCCTAGCACAGGAAGACCCCACGGACCTGGAGGCAATCTTCTGTTCCATAACCACCGATACGCATATATTATGGTGAGAACTACCAAAAAGATATATAGGAACATCTGAAACAAAGTAAAAGAACTATATAATATGATTACGCACTGAAAATTACTTTTTGCAAATACCATACTGGTACAAATTATTTCTGAAAATATACAGGGTGGGCATTAACTACGTTCCGAAAAATTAAGGATGTGATTCCTTGAATAATTTCGGGAGAAAGAGTTAATATAAAACTTAGTCCTATACGGCTTAATTTCCGAAGTACAGTGTGCTCAAGATTTCAAGTCATGTTTTTGAATTTTGCTTAACAATAGAGCGCTTGGCTCAATTTGGATAATGTTCAGTATAATTCGATACGGGTATAATCTTTTTTGATGATTTTGATTACTATCGGTAGGCTACCACTGGATGAAATGTGTGTGTCACGACACAGATTAGACAGTATTAACAGTAATTCGTTAATGGCAAGGTAGATTTTTTTCCAGCAAAAGACTGCATTAGTAAATTTTCCTTGTAATTTTATATGTCAGTTTGCAATTTTTCAGTCAACAAAAGTTATCTTAAAATTGTGATTTTAGATATTTGTATCTTTTTAAATTTTATTTCTCTAGCATCAGTACTTGTGCTTTATTATTTTTGAAATACGTTTCTACATTTTCAAAACTTTTATAATTTTCGTAACGTGAATTAATTAAATCCCATATTGTTTCCTATTCAATATTTCACTTAAGTTGTGTCCGTTTACTATACTTTCTCAACAAAAATATAATTTCATTTACTCTCAAATTGTAATCAACTTCAATATGACACATGGTTACAGTAGATTCCCGAAAATTCATTATAGTGACCGGGAGAGCGTACAGGGATAATTGCAAATTACAGATAATGCAAAACGCAGAAAAGCTTACACATGTAGGTAATAATGAGACCTTTGCTGGTAGTGTTGCTATTAAAGGCTGTATAGCCAAATACTATCAATATGCGGGCACAGAGGATCAAACCGTACCCCAAAAAATAGCGCACAGTTAACCCACAAACCGGATAATCGAAAGTGCACTATGTAATTTAAGACTGTAACGCAGGATCATTTAAGTAGGATCTGCGCGCGACCCACACCCCTAAAATTGGGACAATCAGCGATCGTCTTGCGAACAGACTTGCGCGCATTTCAATTTACGCATGTCATTTAATTAAATGTGGTGTTTTATTTGTTGTTTTACTAACCGTTTTAAGAGCAGCGAGGCCTATATACCTGGCAGCCCAACATGAGGCCAAAATTTAATTAATTAGTTTACGAACTACTTTTAAATCCAGTGAGAACATTAAACTGTGTGTGTATGTGAACATTGAAACTTGAGTGAAATTGCGGAAAAATTAGAAAACCAGGGGTTGACCGATCAAGTTATCAACGAATACCAAAGCATCGCTTCGCAATTTTCTACATCTGCTAACGATCTTGGATTGCGAGTCGGAATTTCTTTGGTTTTCGCTCCAACCACGGTGATTAATAGGAATCGCTGGTCGGCATCCCAACACAGCCGAAGCAAGGATCTCGTACCACAGGGGTTTGTACAGATACAAAAAATCACGTATTTGCAATTTCGAGGTAAGCCTTAAATTCTTTAGCTGCGGTGCGTCAAATTTAAATTTCTATAACCGCTTTAATTAGAGTACGAAAATAGAAGTAAAGACATTCGACCACGGCGTTCGCGTCGCGTCTTTAAATCAAAAACATTTCGAAAACGGCGTCGGAACGAGTCTCAAAGATCTTATCTTTTACAACACTGCTGCGTCGCGACAACAAAGACTCTTGCCATCGTTTTGTGGTTTCTCGGCTATAAGAAATTCGTAGCACACATTTCGTGAATGTCGCAAAAACGTCGTCAAAGCCAGAGCCCATTCAAACAGTGAACAAGTACCTGTGCTGCAAACAATAACAATGGATGCCATAAGCTCCCCAGTAATTCAGATGTCTGTAGTCAGCTACAGCAACTGCTTAATGGAATACAAGCTCAGAAAAATGAACAATTGCGCCAAATGCAAGTTGATTTTCAGCAAATGCAGCAATGGCCACCTTCTACGCCAGAACTAGCTACTGACGCAGTAAAAAGGAGTTTTGCGAAATCCACATCGCGGTTTTCGGGGAACAAGGGTGAAGTCATTGCCGCGTTTCTTGACTCTGTGAGTACATATTGCGAGTGTTTAAACGTGTTGGATAAAAATGCGGTGCGTGGCTTATCAATGCTGCTTGCAGGTCCTGCTGGAACTTGGTGGCAGGGAACCAAATCTACGGTGACAAATTGGGCAGATGTTGAAACAGCAATGAGAAATTCTTTTGGACCGTGAAAACCCGAGTATCAAATCTACCACGAACTATTTACAAATGAGCAGGACGATAAAAAATTCACTGATATTTTCGTCAGTAATGGAAGGGCTATGATTTCTCACTTAGAAAGTGTACCGAGTAAGGCAATTCAAATCGATATGTTATCTGGACTTTTAAATCGCCGCATTTGCAAACGCTTGTTGCGAACAAACGTTAACACTTGCTATGACCTGCTCAAATTCGCGCGAGAAGTTGAACAAGCCGTGCAGAAAATTCAGCAAAGCAAGTATTTGCGGTTTTCACAACCAAGTGTGTTAAAACCTAGAAAAGAACGCCCGCGATTGACGATTGTAAAATTCACGAACGCCAACATGCGAGACATGATCAGCAAGGAATAATAACTCCACCTGCCCAAGCTTCAGTTAAATGATACGAGTGTGAAATCATCCGTAAAGTGCGTGCCAATTGCTCAAACTGCAATCCAAAGCAACCACGTAGAACAAGTGCCAATTGCGCTACCATCCTGAATTACATAACTATTATAGAAGCGTACGTTATTACGAATCCTTGCACCAAACCTCTACTGGCGATTAAATTGCTGGATCGAGAGGGAATCGCCTATGCAGACTTAGGTGCTCAACCAAGCATTGATTGAAGGCGGATGTACAATTATTAAAAATCGATGAATCATCCTTTCGCGTCATCATGAGTGACGACCGCCTATGCGGGTGGAATTGTCAGAGAAGGGGATATATTGATAGCTCAGGTACAATTAAAAGTTGCAGGTAGGTCTATACTAACAGATCTTATGATTCTGCCTAAGTTAGAAAATAATCGTACCCTGCTAGGCATGGACTTGCTGAATAGGGTTAGTATTGTGATCAACCTCAGCCAGTACACATGGAGCAAAACAAAAATCATGACAAAGTTCAGGATAACGCTGAAATAACGCTTAAAAACACATATATAGAGAAGGTGGAAAAATATGTTTACCTTGGACAGGAAATCAGGATAGGGAAAGATAACTTAAAAGCTGAACTGAATAGGCGTGCTAGATTGGATTACATAACGAAGATGAATATTCCATAAAAATTAAAAGCCAAAACCTTTAACGAATGCATACTTCCTGTGTTATTGTACGGCACAGAAACCTAGGCCTTCAACAAATCACAAAGTGCTATGAAACGCAAAATGATGGGAGTAACTATAAAAGAGAAATATATGGATGGCTACGTAGTGTATCAAAACTGAACTATATAGCGGAGCGAATGACGAAGCAGAAGTAGGAATGGGCAGGCCATGCAGCAAGGTCGCAAGATAGATGGATGAAAATTTTACCTCAAACGCGTTGGGCGGATGATATAAAGAAAACGGATGGTTTTAACCGACAAAACATAGATCGAGGTGGAATGATGTTAAGGAGGCCTACGTCCACAAATGGATTGCGGAAGGCTGAGAAAAAGAAGAAACGACATTTTTGGCCAAGCTATCGAGCTCAATTTACACACTTACAGTAGGTAAGCCTGACGGAAAATGGCTTATATGCTAGTTTAATAATACATATAGTTTTCTGGTTCTAAAATCAATAATAGGAGCGTGAGAAGTTGGGGCTGTTTTTATGAATGGGGCGGTATAGTTATGGCCCATCGGTATTGTAAGAACGAAATTACAAATACTTTGTTTACTCACTAATATTGTGAATGGCACAAGTCTTCTACTAGAAAATGTTAAAATATTAAAAACTACTTTGAAAATTGTCAGTTTGGCTGTAAAGTAGTAAAAATGTATAAATCCATCCTGTCTGATATATTGAAATGGTTTTAAGCCCACAATTTGGCTCTGTTTGCAGTGCGAAATATTTAACCAAGTCAATAAAGCAGAGTTAAGATATTTTATGTAATTGCAATTTAAACAGCAATAGAAATATTAAATGCATTAGTGACGAGATGCAAGAAGCAGGAAGTAGACGGATAAAGTCACGCATAAGCGAAGCATAGTTCAGAGGGTTTGAATTTGAAGTTCGGGTAAAGTAATATAATTAAGATGATAGGTTTGTGCATATTTAAAGCCAGACCAAATTAAAGTAATTGACACAAAAGGTTTGTTAGGAGCATACTAAATGAGCGTAGTTATTAATAAAAGTAAGGCCAGTGAGAAGGCAAGCGATCTGAAAGGTAGGTGAAAGCAAGATAAGAATAAAATAGAAATTGCAAAGAGCAATCCAGAAGTAGGCAACGGAAGAGAAGAAAAGCAAGTGACGTGTAAAAAATGGTGAACCAGTGCATTAATAAAAACAAAGTGCAAAATCAGAGCAGTGATTATAAAACATGTGTGTGTAACGAGAAAGAACAATTTTAGCCATAAGCACTAAAGACAATTTTTAGATTTAGGGAAATGATAATATTAAGAATCATGTAATCAAACTTTACTCCGTTTATGTGTATTTGTTATCAAAATTAATTTCTATTTAACATAAGCAGATCACGGTATCCTAGCAACGTGATGCCTTTTTGTTGAATAATAAAGGAGAACAATTGAAAATAAATAAAAAAAGTTTTGCTCAAAATTGTGATCCTGCACCTGTGGTATCGTTTGTGGGAAGTTCCGCAACAAAAAATTTTACAAAATTTTGCATTAGTCTTTGAGTGGACATCGGAGCCGAGCACCTAGAGTTTTCCAATCTTCGACTATAGTTCATCTAAGCTGCGGAACCCAGAGGTCTGCAGTCCATCACGTCAAGGGAGTCTGCAAGAGCATCCTGAACCAGCATTTGCAACCAGGGGAGCTGCTCCAACAGCAAAACTCCAACGGCGTCACCTGCACCTTCGTCGGTCCAAGTTCGGGAAAAACTTCCAAGGTACTGTTGCGATTATCTAGCCACCTGGTTTGTGTTGTTAAGATGACGATCGCAAACAAAGTTTATTTAGTTCATTATATTCGTTCATGAAGCAACACGAGTTTTATTTGAACCTCTATATATGAACATATTCACGTAAGATATAAACGCCCCAAAGGCCCCATTCTTACAATTGGTGACCCCGACGTGATCTGAACACGCAACCTTCTTTTGGGGGGGGGGGGAGTAATGTTGCGATTATCTAGCCACCTGGTTTGTGTTGTTAAGGTGACGATCGCAAACAAAGTTTATTTAGTTCATTATATTGTTCATGAAGCAACACGAGTTTTATTTCAACCTCTATATATGAACATATTCACGTAAGATATAACGCCCCAAAGGCCCCATTCTTACAGTACGATCTACCTATAATTGAGTGTTGAGAGCTCGGGAAAGTTGTTGAACTCCGAGAATAAAGCCTGCAGAAGAAGCATATCGCATTTACAAGAGTCCAGCTACGCCTAAATTTTTATAATTAGCATAGCGTCATCAGAATCTTCGAATTTGCAGGAATTTTCCAAGCCACCAGAAACAAGTGATTGTTGGCGTCTATCTACTATCTATTCACAAAACTCGTGAACTGTCAAAACGTTGTCAAGTTGGTACCTTGTTTAAATTCAGTTTTGGAACTTCTGCTTGCTGATTTTGGCAGCACTGAAATTTTTGAAAACTTGCCTTATGTCACACTTTCTTGTAAAAAAATAATCTCCAAAATTCTGTAACTGTTGTGCATAC